>JAHBCN010000190.1:0-180000 GCA_019359885.1 Listronotus oregonensis
CGGTGCTTTTTAGGGTTTAATTTTTAAAAAATATTTTTTTGTCCTTTTTCTTTTTATTTTTAAAAAAATTTTAAATATATTTAAAATTTTTCATAAATATTTTAAAAAGATAGATACCAAATTGTTATCTAGGGGTTTTTTTAAAAATACTTTAAAAACTTTTAAAAAAAAAGCTCATTAAACCTAATTATCCCCTTTTGGAAAAAAATAATATACATTTCTTCCTGGAAGTTTTTTATTTTCCGCATTGGGGAAAATTGGCCTAAAACGTTTCATGGTTGCCTGAAGAAAAAAAAATTGCCAAAAAAAAAATTTTAAATTTAAAAGGGGTATTTTAAAACCTTTTTCTTTGGATATTTTTTTTAATCTTTATGACGGCACAAAAAGGCTTTATATAAATCTAAAGTACTTTTACCGTGGTTGCCGATTTTTTGATATTTAACCCTTTTTTTTAACTCGGTCAATGCCCGGGACCAAAACTGCAAATATTGCTTTTCCACGGCACCTTTAGACAATGAAATTATACAAATAGTTTCTACTTCTGAACCATGGGTAATGTACCAAAATGGGACATACAGTATACCCATGCATTCTAACTTGTTTCCAACTTTGAATCTCAGGGAAAAACCGTTTTTTAAAAAAATTCAAAAAACCATTTCGGTGGTTTCCGAAAAAAAAATTTAAAAAAACCAAACATAAAAGGTTTTGGTCAAAATCCCCAAAACGTCTGTTTTATTTTTAAAACTTTCTATAACCCCGGTTAAAAAATAATTTTAACAGTTTTTTTTTTTATTTTTAAAAATGGTTATTTTTTAAATTTTTCAAATTTTTTGTTGGAAAGTTTTTAAAACCCAAAACCGATTTGTTATTTGGGTGCTTAAAAAAAAAATTTTTTTGAAAACATAAATATTCTGTAATGTTGCCTTGAAAAAATTTATTTTGGGGTTCCCCGGTGGGCATATTTTTTTAAAATTTGGGGTTGGTAGGCCAAAAATTTTCCCTTTTCCGGAAAATATCTTCATGTTTAATTTTATAGGCAATAAACCCTTTCTTTTGGTAGTGATTTTTTTAAAGCTAAAAATTTGGCATAATTTTTTTTTTTAATTGCCAACCCCTTTACCAAAAAATCAAAAAAAGTTTTCCAGCAAACATTTTTCGGGGTTTTTTAAATAAACCCCCCTTTTCGGGGATATACCAAAAATTGTGTCCGGTGAGAAAGTACTAACTTACTAAACAAAAAATTCAAAAGGGGACACGTGGGTTAATAGAAAAGGTTTTGGGGCAGGGGGTAGGGTGGTGAAAATTTGGGAAAAGGTAAACCAATCATGTTCCCCTTTATAATTTTTTTATGAGCCCATATGGTATCTAAACGAAAAATTGGGTTAGGGTGGAAAAATGGATAACCATTCAAAAAATTTTAAACCCCTATGGGGTCTAATTTTAAATTCTGGTTTTTAAAAAAGGGTATTGATATATCGATTAAAATCAATTTAAAAAGAAAAAAAAGGGTTTTTTTAAATTTTTTAAAATTTAAAAATGCGCGTTCTGCAAACCCCTTTTTAATTTTATATTTTTTCATCTATTTTCACCTTTAAATGATAATAAAAAAACATCTCTTTATTTATCCATATCGAAAAATATCTTTAAATTTTTTCCCCGGATATTTCGATATTTTCAAATTGGACAAATTTTATAAATATATTAGCAGAAGTCAAATTTAAAGCAATATTCGTAATAAAGGGGAATCGCAAATAATGTATATACAGGGGGGGTTAATGGGGAAAAAAACAATACTTTAGGTACGTAGTCAGGGTCTAAAAATAAACATAAAAGTCTATACAAATATGGGGCCCAGAGCCCTTCGTTTTTTTAAACACAGAGTAATAAAGTTTTTTTTTAATTTTCTATTTTTTTAATAAAATTTTATATCCTACTTATGTTTTGCTTTTAAAAATTTAATTTAAAAAACTAATTTTTTTAAAATAAAAAACATTGTTTAATTATACATTTTTTTTTTTTTATTTTGCTTAAATTCAAAATTTAAAAGGGCGGGAGGTGGCACCCCCCCACAAGTAGGACCGTACTTAGATTAGGGGTTTAGTCCCATCCCCCAAAAACGGTTTTTTTATTCCCAAAATTTACATTATCAGAGATTTTATTTAAAAAATAAAAAATTAAATAAAAGCTTTAACATCCTTTTTTCGGAAACCCGGGCCCCTTTTTGGGCCCCTATTTGTATAGACTTTTATGTTTATTTTTTTGGGCCCCGAAAAAAATTACCCGAAGTATTGACATTACCTTTTAAATCCCCTTTTATTATCTTTTTTAACGCATATTTTTTTGTTACCCCCCCTCCAACATCTCTTTGGTATTAACAGATTCGCACCAATCGTTTCGCTAAAATTCACATTTAAACACTATTTAATTAATCTAATTTTAATTTTAACATAATAAATACATCTATTAAGTTACTATCTAAATAAAAAATATTGTTGTAAGGTATACATTGACTTTGGTGAAATTTTCAACTTTTAAATAAATATTTTGGTAAATAGATACTTCCTGTTATTTTAAACAATTAGATATTCTAGTGGTTTATATTTTTATCAAATTTTATATAAAATTACTGTTTGGTTTTTGCTGCACCTAATTTGTTGTAAAATTTAGAGTCCATTCGCTCCGCGAAAAAATGGATCAATTTTGGGGTTAGGGGCATAATGTTTTTCTCAAAAGTGGTATAAATTTATCAATAATTTTCAAAACTATATGAAAGCCAACACTTAAGTCTAGGCTTCTGCTGTAATAGTTTTTAAATTTTGGATTTAGTTTTAATATTTCTTTTGAGTGAAAGTCATAAAATCGGTTATGTTTAGAGCCTTAATATTTTCTCTTAACTCGACTCATATTTCAAAATTCCGCTACACCAGAGGCATAGATTATTTCCTGTAAATCAGTTGATGGTGTATAATTTATGTCATTTGAAATGAAAAATAGTTATTACCGAAAAACGTTATCTCCTGTAAGGCTTGCAATCAAATAACATCGCATCGATACACCGAATTTGAAAAAGCAATAAATAAAATATTATACTTTGGTGCAGCTATACGAAAATTGTGGTGTGGGAGTTTGTTAGTCTCAACCCACCGTCTCGTCCTTCCCCGACCCTAAGGTGGGCGGCGAATTTATGTAAAAGTCTAAACCTCTTATATACTTTTAAAATATTATATATTAAAACTTTAAGAATTGTGTAATTATTTTGATTTATTTTGCTATGTTCAGTTACTTTTTACTTTAACCTATTGCACAAAGAATGAATAGGTTGTGCAAAAGTACAAATTGTGCATAATAAATCTTTTGAATCCAAAGATATGAAACCTCTTCTTGCCTCAAAAAACCGCCTTCTTAATATGTTTTTTAGAAAAAATCAGTTTTAGCGTAATTATGATTTCCAACCAGAAAAGATCTTGCAAACTGACACAAGTCCAATACCAATTTGGTTTTTTTTGCTGCGTTAATTTATTTCATTTAAACCAAAAGACAGAAACTCGAATTGTGTTTCTTTATTTTAAAGATAAATCGGATTAATGTCATTTAAATGGCGGCAATAAATGTCAGGTTAATTGCAAACTTAAATCTATCGCAATTGCACTTTTCGATCAGGTCTGGTATAATGGGCTTCGCAAACTTCCACTACACGGTCTTTCACCTAAGCTTTGCTCTTGGCTCTCCAGTTTCCTTTTTGTCAAACGTATATCAATAGTAGATGGGTCATTCTTTTCCAGCTGTGCCAAATTAATGCTGAGGTTGCCTCAGAGCCAGTGCTGGCACCCACGCTGTTTCTTTACACATTCTTGATCTCTCTTCCACAATCAATCCCATTCATAGTTTCATAACGATAATACCCTCCACTCTAGTATTCAATTTCTTCTTAAGCCACCTGCAGATTAAAAAAGCTTGATTCTTCTTTGAATATTTCTCTTCTTCCAATCTGTATGCTCACCATGTGTCCCCCAAATCAGCCCTTTAAGAATATTCTCGTGTCTAGGGAATGGCGTCCCCTACAACACTTAGCATTCTGGACTCCAATTCAAACAAGAGCCGTTCGTCTTATTATTAGATCCAACGCTCAGAAGGAAACCTCTTCTTGTCCACTGCGTCGAGCTGTGGGGATCTATGCGCTCTTCTAGATCTTTTCTGAAGTAACGTGCGGTTTTTAAATTGACTATATCGTTTATAAGTACTATAAAAAAAAAATGTATCTTTTATTATATTTTGGTTTTGCGGTGGCCTCCGAAGTATAAATTTAAAATATCCTTTTAAACACTGGCGCCTCTTTTAACGTTAGCTAAAATTGACCTAAAAATAAGAGAACTTTGAGATATTAACCACTTTGGCGCATCAGTAAATGTGTAGCATCTTGTTCATTTAAAAAAAAGACATTAGGCTAGTTTTTTCCCCTGGAAAAAAAAACTCGTTCTTGACAGTGTCTTGCTAAAACTTTAAAAAAAAGGGGTTTTTTTTTTTTTTGGTTCATAATCTATGATTACCCCCAAACAAATAGTACTTTTTTAAAAAAAATTTAAATTTTTTATTAGATCAGAAAAAAAAATTATTTTTCTTTTAAATTTAATTGTTTTTGCCCCCTACAGTTCATAAGGTACCCCGTTCAAGGGGGGGATTAAACAATTTTTATTTTTATTTTTCCTTTGGGGGGTTTTTTTTTGGGAAACAAGAAAATATAGAATAAAAAAAAATTTCCCCAAAAAAAATTTCCCCCTTTAAATTTCCAAAATATCGGGGTCGATATAATTAGAACGTTTTTTTAAAACCCCAACCCCATTTAGCTAGCCTCAAAAAAATTTTAAAACTGAAAAAATCTAAAATTCGTTTTAAAATTAGAAAAGAAAATTTTTAAAAAAAAATGTGGTTCCCCTATTTCTTTAGATTTTTATAACTTAAATTTTTTAAAGAATAATTTTTGGGTTTAAAAAAAATTTGCCAAAAAATTTTAAAATTTATGATTTATTTTTAATTATTTTTTTTGTTCTGGGGGTTTAAAAATTTATTTTTTTTTTAAAAAGCATTTGGTGTAATCAGAGTTATGTTTTTGTCCCGTCATATCTTTGGAAAAGATCTAACATTTTTCACCCCTCCCCCCCCCCCCCTTTCCTCCTTCACTTTTTGCTTTAAAACCCAAAACTACGGTTTTTTTTAAATCAACCATTTTCAACCATAATAAAATTTTTTTTCTTATAATTTTGGATTTTATAAAAAAAACGAAAAAATTAAAAGGGGGGAATTTGGTGTTTTTTTCCCCAAAATTTGGAAAAAAGGAAAAATTTTTTAGGGGGGTAGGCCCCCTTTTTAGAGTTAGACGGGGCTTTAGTTAAAAGATTGTGGAATTTTAACTTTTAAAAAATAAAAAAAGAAAAATCTTTGGGGTTTTAGTTTCAAATATTTTTTAAAAAACTAAAAAAACCCAAAAAATTTGGGGTTTTTTGGGTTAAAAATTTTTAAAAAAAATTTTGAAACACAGTTACTTTTTTGGGACCCTAATAACCAAAAACAAAAAAAATAAAAGCCTATTTCACCCTTTTTGGGCCCCCTTTTTTAAAAAAATTTTGTTGGGGCTGATGGGGGAAAATTAAAAGGTGTAAAAAGCCCAATTTTTTGGCCCATTCGACCCAAAAAACCGGGGTATAAAACCCCGGGGGTTTCCCGCCGATTTTTTAAAAAAAAATTCCCCAAAACCAAAATTATTTTTTTCCCCTCTTTGATAAATCTTGTGTGGTTAAAAAACCCCAATTATCTTTATGAGGCCGTAGTACCGTTTTTGGTCTTAGGTTGTCGGGTTTTTTTTGGGAAAAAGGGCGCGCCGCTTGAAACTACTAGAGGGAAAACCCCGGGGGCGAGAAAATATTAAGTAGCCTTTTTTTCCCCGTAAGACGCCTTCCTTGGCTGGGGGAAAAAACCATTTTTTTTTTTTGTGGGGGCAAAAAATTCAAAAAACGGGCTAATTAAATTTTTTAAAATTTCCACTCCCCCAAAATTTTGATTTTAGCTCAAGCCAAAACCCCTTAGCCCCCGTGGACAGACAAATAAATATATATCCCCCCCCATATAAATACCCCCACATAAAAAAATTTTATATATATAGACCCCCGCGCTCCCCCTCCCGTCGTCGTCTCATCATTCGTCATTTCTTTGGGGTTTTGCCCCTTTGCCCCAAAAATTTAGTTTCGTTTTTTGTTTTTTGTGATACCTTTTTTTTTGTGGTTCCTTACTTTTTTTTTTTGGGAAAAAAACATTTTTATTTTAGTGATTAGTGTTTTTTAAAATTGGGGCAAAAATTTTTTTGTATTTTTTTTTTTGTTTTTTAAAATTCGAAAAAAAATGATTAGGGGGTTTATGGTTTTTTTGCAAACCCAAAGGGGAAAAACTTACCCGGCTTTTTTTTTTAGGTAAGTATTTTTTTTTTTAAAAATTAATTTCTTTTTGGGGGGACTCCTTTAAAAGGTCCGAAAAAAAAATAAAATATCAATTATGAATAAAGAAAGGTTGAAATTTCGGGGGAAATAGCAGGGGAAAAAAAAGGGGGGCAATCTTAACTATCTTTTTGGATGATTTCCTTGTTTGTGTATTTTTTTCGGGGGATTATTAAAAAAAAAAGGTTTTTTAAATTTTTTTTTGTTTTTTAAATAAAAGTAAATTTTTTTAAAGGATAAAAATTTATTAAATTCTGGGCAAAAAAAAATTTTTTAAAAAACCCCCAAATTGGGGGAAAAAAGAAAGTAAAAATTTTTTGTTTAAATTTTTTTTTTTTTTCTTTTGTTTAAAAAATTTTTTGGTTTTTTTGGTTTCTTAAACTTACATTAATTTTTTAAACTGTTCCTATAGTTCTTTTAAGGAAAAATTTTTTACAATGGAACCAAACCCCCCCAAAAGGTTAAAAATTTTTAACCAGGGATTCTTTTCATGAATTTTTTAAAAAATTAATGAAAAGTAATTTTCCTTAAAACGTTAAAAAAAAATTTTTTCCCTTTTTTTAATTACAAAAAAATTTTGGGTTTTTGGGTTTAAACCCCATTTACATATTTTTTTTTCTTTTTCCCCCACAAAATTGGTAATAATTTTTAAAATTATCATACAATGTTTGAAATTTATTTTAAAAAATCGTTTTTTTTTTTTTTACAAAGATTTTTTGGGAAAAATAAAAAAACTAAAAAAAATCGACCATTTAAATAGGGGCTTCTTTCCATATTATACCCCGATGATAAAAAAAACAATATTACACAATAATTTTAAATATTCTATGGGAAAAGTATTGTTTAAAAAAAAATTTTTGGGGAAAAAAAAAAAAAAAACAGTAAAAATTTTAAATTTTTACTTTGATGACGTCAACTTTATAGATGGTAACAAAGAATTAGGGAAAACCCCGGCCCCGACCTACTATTCATTGCGCAAACCCCGGGGGCCCAACCCCCTTTTCCCCCCTGCCCTCCCCCCCCGGACAATTTTGTTCTACAGTATTGGGCTTTCATACCCTTTTTAAAAAACCCCTTTGGGGTAGATACATAGATCTTTAAAATTTTAAAAAAAAAACTATACATAATAAAATTGGGACTCTTAATTCAAAACTTCTTTGCTTATTTTTTTTAAAAAAATTTGAAAAAAAAACTCTTAAATTTTGCCTTATTTTTTTCATTGCCTTTCTTTTAAAATTTTTTAAAATTTTTAAAAAAATTTAAATTTTTTGGGCTGTTTTTGTTATTTAAAATATTACTTAGATTGAAAAATTTGGGTTTTAATTTTTTGATAAATATTTATCGGTAAATTAAAATTATTTTGAAATTCCAATCATATTTTTTTAAACCAAAAATTTTTTGATTTTTTTTTAGTTTATGCTAGTAATAAAACAACAACATTTGTTACTAAAAAGGGGTTTTTTATCAAACCTTTTGTTAACCCCCAAAATTTAATTAAAAACGGCTGATTGAAAGTTTGATACATACTTAATACTTGGTAACTTTAATCGGTTCATTTTTATTTTGAAAAAAAAAACCCGAACAAGAGATGTAGCTTTGTTTAAAAAAAAAAATTAATGGTTACAACAACAGAAATCAAAAAGGGTTTAATAGAACAGTAACTGTGGATACTTACTAGGCGATAAATAACAAAAAACAATTTGTTCAGGCAAGGAAGCACCCAACCTCGGGGAAATTTTTTTTTTCCCGACGGATCAGAATACGGTTTTTTTTCATTTGCTTCCCAAAAATTTTTTTTTTAAAAAACCCACTTTTTGACCCTTTACAAAAACCCCAAAATTTTTTTTGCAACCCCAAAAAAAAATTGAAAAAAAAAGCATTTTTTCGAGGCAACTTTTGGAAAATTTAATAACTTTTAAATATGAATTCCCGAACTGGCCCCCAAATCCCGGGGGTTTTTTAGGTTTTTGGGGGCTTCAGGATTTTAAAGTTTAAATTGACCCCCCCCTACCCGGAGCTCCCGGTCCAATTTAACTCATCTCCAGGGGGGGGAAAGGAAAAGGGGAAAAAAAGACGCTCGGGGGTTTTTTGGGCCCTGAATTCAAATATGGCATCAGGGGGAACACTCACCGGACACCTGGGTTTTTTCGGAACCTGGTCGCGGACCTCATCTCCCCCGGGGGTTTTTCCCCCCAAAACCCAAAAAAAACCGAAATTTTTTTTTTGGGGTTTTTTTTGGGGCGCTAAAAACCAATTTTCATAAAAACCCCCCGATTAACTAGGGGCCCGGAAACCTGGACGCGGACCTCATCCCACACAATCAAAAACAGACAAAAAAAAACTTATGGGTTTTTGGGGTTTTTAAAACCCAAAATTTTACAGTGTACCGTTTTTTAAAGTTGAAATTTTTTTTTTTTAAAATTTTTTTTTGTATAATAAAATTTTTTGGGTTTTAAAAAATTTATCCTTATATTTTCCATTTTTTTTAAAATTAAAAATTTTTAGTTGTGGTTAGGGGGGGGGGCGTTTTATTGAAAAAAATTTTTGGGTTCCGGGGTCCCAAAAAAAAAAAAAAAAATTTTTTTGGGTTTCTTTTTTTTTGGGGAAAAAACCCCCGGAGATGACATCCAAATCCGGGGTTTGGTGTGCCGGGGGAAAAAGGAGTTTCCGCCACCCCCTTTTTTAAATTTTAGGGGCCCCCAAAACCCACGGGGGCAGTTTCTCCCCTTTCCCCCCCCTAATTTTTGGGGGGGGAAAGGGGGGAAAAAAATTTCCCCCTTCCTGGGGCCCCCGGTCAGCGGGGGGGTCAATTTAAACATTATAATCGTATCAGCGACCTCAAATTCCCAGGGGTTTTTGGGGCCCCGTTCCCCCCTTTTACAAAGTTATTAATTCTTTAAAAACCGGGTTTTAAAAAAAAAGTATTTTGTGAATGCGTTTTTGGCTCCAGCAATGAAATTTTGGGTTTTTTTAAAAATCACAAGGTGGGTACTTTTTTTAAAAAAAAAAATTTTTTTGGGGGCAAAAACAAAAAACCCCTTTCCCCAAAAATTTTTTAATTTAAAAAAAAAACCGAACTTTTGGCCTTTTTACTTCATTGCCTCGACAATTTTTAAAATTTTCATTTACGCTACATTTTGGGGGGCGGGCGGAGACTAACAAACTCCCCCTACCCCTTTTTTATAGCCGCATTAAAATTTTATCTTTTTAGGTTTCTTCCAAATTCGGTGTATCGATCGATGTTGTTTCCGATTGCAAGGCTACAGGGGAAAACTTTTTTGGGGGAACAATTTTTTCCCTTTTAAAAAACATAAATTATAAATTTTAAAGGGGAAAAGGGAAAAAAAACTATCCTCTGCTGTAACGGATTTTTTTTAAAATAGTCAAGTTTAAGAAAAAAAAGTATCTAAACATAACCGATTTTAAAAGGGGGGCTTTTCCCCAAAAAAAAATTTTTAAAAAAAAAAACCAAAAATTTAAAAAAAAATTTACAGCGGGGAAACCCCCATTTAAATGCTGGCTTTCAAAAATTTTTAAAATTTTTCTATAACTTATACCATTTTTTAGAAAAACTTTATGCCCCCCCCCCCAAAATTTTGGGGGTTTTTTATGAGCAAATGGTTTTTTAAGGAACTTTAAATTTTTAAAAAAAGTTGCTTTTATAGATCCCAAAGTACAAATAATTTTAAAAATTTAAAAAAAAAAGGGGAGTCCTTTTTTTTTATGTGCTTAAAAAATCTTTCATATTCTCTCATTTAGGAAAATTCTCTCAAAAATTCTCTCGATATCGGAAAAAAGGCCTTTGAAGGTCCCCCTTTTGGGCAGAGAAAGATAACTTCTACCCCTGAAAAAAACCCTGTTTCCATTTTCTTTTAAAACCCCCTTAAAAAGGTTTTTTGTATAAACCCCCAAAAAAAAAAAAACATAAAATAAACAAACTTACCCAAAAATTTCCCCTTTAAAAAATTTTTTAAAATTTGGGTTTTTTTCCCCTTTTTTTTCAATAAAAATTTTAAAAAACCTTTTTATTTACAACCCCTTTTTTTTTTGTTCTGTAGATGAATAAAAAAATAGAATAAAAACTTGGGCGTTTAATTTCAACCATTTATAAAGGCCCCCCCCCCAGTTTCATATTTCAAAGTGTCGTTTGACTTTGGGCGGCAGCGAAACGTCAAAAAAGAAACGTCAAGTTTGTAAAAATTTTTCCCCCAATAATTAAAAAACAAAGTCCATTTTAATACTAAACCATACATTAAATCAAATATTTAAAAAGGGGGGTGGATTTATTTCCCCCTTAAATTTTAATTTATCAATCTTAAAATTTTTTTTTTCCCTTAAAAAATTTTTTTTCAGCAAAACCTTTGAAGGCCACTTGACAATCAATCTTTTTTCAAATTTTTTTTTAAAAAACCCTTTTTTTTTTGCATGCCAAAAAAATTTAAAAATTTTTGTCAAATGTAATTTTTCTTCATAATTTCTCTCCTGATAAAGTTATTGTTTTTAAAGCTTATATTTGTTTTTTTGGGGATTTTTTTTGTTTTTTAAGGGACAAATTTTTGTTCAAATATTTTTTTTTTTTTTAATTTTTTGGGAAAAAGGGTTTTTTTAAATTTAAAATTTTTGGGAAAAACCCCTTTTTAAATTTTTTTAAAATTTTTTAAAAAATCCCCAAATGCATAAAAGATTAAAATGATGGGAAATTTTTATACGGGGGCCCCAAAAAAAAAATTTAATTACTACAAAGGAAGGGTCCCTTTAAAAAGGTAAAAACATAACTTATTAATTTTTAAAAGGATCAAAAGTATTAAAATTAAAAATTTGTAAAAAAATATAATGTATTACTATTTTTTTCAAGTAAATTTAAAAATTTTAAAATTTTGATCTGTCCTTTATAAAGCCCTTTTTTTTTTTAAATAATATATAATATATAATATATTTATTTTAAAATTTTTTAAAAAATTTTTTAAATTTTAAAAAAAAATAAAATATAAAAAAAAATTTTTCAAATTTTAAAAAAAAATAAAAATTTTCCAAAAATGTTTTTAAAGGGGAATTTTTTAAAATTTTCTTAACAGTCTTAAAAAAAAAAAAAAAAACCCAAATATTTAAATAATTTTTTAAAAAATCAGTAAACATTGTTTTTTTTAAATTTATTTTCCCCTGGGGGGGGTTTTTTTCAGATAAAATTACGTAAATCATTTTTTTTTTTGTTGGGGGAAATGAAAAAGATTTTTGGGGAAAAAATTTAAATGGGGGGAAAAAAAATTAAAAACTCCCCGCCTTAAAAAAAACAAGCTGGTGTCGTTTTCTTTTTTTGGATTGTTATTCTTGATGTAAACTGTGCAAAATCCCCCCAAGTACCAATATTGCCCCAAAAAAACCAAAATAAAACTGTTTTATTATTTTAAAAAAGTGTTGCAAACACAAACAACAGAAAAAAAACATTATAAAAAAATTTTCGGGAGTAAAATTATAGTACATTTTTTAATCATGGAAAATTCACAATCCGGGGCCAAAAGAACAATTTAATAATATGTTTTAGTCTTAAAACTGAATTTTTAAAAATTTTTAAAATTTTACGTTATAACCGGAAAGCAAAAAAAACCCCGAATTGTCAAGGACTTTAAAAGGACTTTTTTATTAAAACGGTAAAAATTAAATTTTAAATTTCAAAAACATATAAACAGTATTTTTTATTTTTTTGCATTTCTATAAACAAAAATAAAAATGTATCGATTAAGTAGAAAGAAAATTTTATAACTGAATTAATTTAATACATTTTTAAAAAAAAAAGTTTTTATTTTTTTTATAATAGACCTTTTTGTAACCTTAAACAATAGATATATTTTTTTTAAAAAGATGGAAAAATTTTAAATTTTTTTAAAAATTTTTTTTTTAAAAAAGCTGAAGCATCATATATCAGACTAAAAAAAAAAAAAAAAAAAATTTTTTGGCGTTTTTACTCTTAACCTAATTGCCTAGATGATTCTTGAACGGATTACCAAATTCTGGGGGGAGAAGGAGGGGTTTGGGGGGCACCCCCTCCCCATTTTAAATTTTTTTTCCCACCCCCGAAAATACCGTTCAATAAAATGAAAATATATATAAAATAAAAAAGTATTCTTAATAAATATTTGATCAATATAATTTTACATTTTTAAAAATTTTTAAGGGGGAAAAAAATCTATTTTTATTTTGTTTTTTTCCCATAAAAAAATAAAATTTTTTTTTGGGATTTGACTTTTTTAAAAAAAACTTTTGGGGGTTTTTAAAATACATTTTTTTTAAATTTTTTGGTATTTTGGGTTTTTTCATTAGCAAACCAAATCAAGTTCTTTAAATAAATGATCCCAAGCTTCCTCTACAGAGAACCCCAAAAAAAAAGTTAAAGGGGGGGTTTTTTTTAGTTATTATTTTGGACTTTTAAACCAAAAGGGGCCAAAAGAAAGGGGGTTTTTTAAAAAAAATTAAAATTTTTCCCTTTAAAATGAGATTTAAAAAAATTAAAAAACCCCAAAAGAGAAAGGAAAAAATTTTTAGGAGTAGGTTCCCCCCGGGGGGCTAAAAAAGGAAATTAAAGGGAAAAAAGAAAGTGGGAATTTTTGGGCTCCCCATGGACTGTAAATGGATGCATGAGATGCCTTTTTTTTGTTGTTCTTTGGAGCTGATAAAAAAAAAATTATTAGATATTAAATAAAATTTATATATAGTTTATAACAGATTTAAAAAAGGGTGCTATTTTTTTGGGTTTAAAATAGTAGTTGTAGTAAAGTTTTAAAAAAATTTTTTAAAAAATTTTCTTTTGTAAATTTATTGTTTTTTAATTTTTTTCAAAAAAAAACTCCCCCATTATAATGACATTAACTTTTTTAAAAACCCCTTTTTTTTTAAATCGTAAAAACAATAAATTCCCCCTTCAAAATTTTTAAGCCAATATATTTTAACTTGTTACATTAGTACTGTTTATGCTAATATACAGCGTGTCCCACGCAGTTCTTGCCATAGGGGAAAATTTTTTTCTGACAGTCAAAACAAAATCTTTTTTTATGTGAAAAGTTCTGCTTATTTAAAAACTAATAATCTAAAAAAAAATTTTAAAAAAAAACCCCCAAAAGTAAAAAAGGTATTTAAAAACCCCATAAAATTTACCCCAAAACTAAAGTCCCCCTTTTTTTACAATATTAAAAAAAAAATTATTTAAAAATTTTTTAAAAATTAAAATTTTTTTATCAAATTTAAATCAAACCTAAAAAAAATATTTTTTTTATTTCAGTAAATCAGAAGGAAATAAAAAAAAAAACTTTAATATAAAACAAATTTGTACCCCTTTTAAAAAAAAAAAATTAGTAAAATTTTTAAAATTTTTAAAATAACCTTTTTTTTCCCCTTTAAATTTTTTTTAATTTACGGAGAATTTTGAAACAACTTTTCTCAAAACAACTTGATGGATTTCTCGAGCACACTGGGTTTTTTATCCTTTCAAGCTATCGATATTTTGAAATGGTCGGTGAGAATCATTTTTCCCCTTTTTTACCCCCAAAAGGGGGAAATAATCCAGTGGGTTCGGGCCCCGGAATTTTTTTAAAATAAATTTTTTAAAAAACTTCCTACCCCAAAGCCCCGGGGTTTCCCGGGGAAAAAAATTTTTTTAAAACTCGAGAATTTTTGGCATGGCCATCACCCCCTGAAAAAAGTTTTTCCCCAATGTTTTTTGGGAAACCATTAATGATCGGGGTTTTTTTTTAAAAATAAAGGGAAAAAATCACTTTTTTATTCCCGGAAAAAAAAAAAGGGGCCCATCAGTTGATTACCCAAAAAATTTCCCCCCCACCACACTTTTTTTTTAAAAAAAAACTGACCCCCACACGGGAAAACCCAACCGCGGGTTGTTTTTACCCACCATCGTAGTTCTGGGAGCTAACAACCCCTTTTTTGGGGGCGTAAAAAAAAGCCGTCAGAAAAAATTTTTTTTTTATAAAGATAGGGGGCGTTTTCCCCCCCATTGATCCCCGCTGAAAAATCCCCCGAAAATAAAAAAGTCCCCGGATGCAATGTGGGAAAAAATGGGTTTATGGGTTTGAAAATATTTGTTTTAAGAACTCTTCCAACGGAAAAATTTACAGACTGAGCGTCTTTTTTTTCCCCGGAAGTATTTTTTTCCCTATTTCTAAAGGGGAAACCCCTTTGGGGTTTCCAAAAAGGCATTAATTTGCAAGTCAAAATCTTCATCATCTTCGACCTGAACTTGTTTTTTTTTTTATTCTCTAGGGAAAAAGTTATTTTCCAACTGATATTAATTTTCCCAAGAAGACCTACCCCCCAAAATCTTCCCCCAAAATTTATAATGAAACTGAAATTGCCAAATTAATCCACGGGGCGGGCCTTTTCCCCATTTGGAAAATTAAAATTGGGATTCGTATTACTACCTAAAATAAAAGAAAATTTTTTAAAAAAAAATAATGAAAAAACCATTAAGCTTAAATTTTTTTTTTTAACCAGGTGGTGTTCATGAACAATTTTACAAAAAAAAATATATCCATTTTCCCCAAAAATGTTATTAAATTGCTTGGACAATTTTTTTTTTTTTAAAAAATTTTTTAAAATATTTTTGAAAAATTTTTTTTTTTTTAAAACATTTTTATTTTTTTTAAAGGGCATTTTTTCTTAAATATTTAACAAGGTTTTAAAACGAAAAACCCCCGGGTTTTTTTAAAAATGCAAAAACTACGCATTTTTTTATATTTTTTTGCTATCTACTTATGCATTTTCATTTCTAACTAATCGTATCTAAAAAAAAATTTAATTGCGAAACTTTTCTTACAACTTTTCCTACGCAACAAAGCTTTTAAATTACAAGCGGTTAAAATAAAGGGATAAATTATTTTTTTTTTTTTTTTTTCCCCACATTTTTTTTTAACAAATGATCCAGAACTTTCTGAGCCGGAGCAAAAATTTTGTTTTTTTCCACGGGCCCCAGATTCGAGTGCATGCATGAGGATCTCGAAAAATAAGAGACACGAATCGGTTAATTATGGCAAAGTTGTGTATTTGCTAACTAACCATGTCCATTTGGGGAAAGTTGAAAAAAATTCCCCAGTCTTCCGGAGATATCCGGAAAAAAACGAAATTCAGATTTCGTTTTTTTTTTTCTGACTTTTTAAAAAAGATATAAAAAAAAAAGCACTTTCTATGGCCACTTTTTAAGCACTAAAAAAACAGCTTAAGAGATTTTTTTTGACTTTTTTTTTCGTTAAACCATTATCAACTTTATTTTTTTTAAACGGGAAAGGGGGTTTTTTTTAATTTTTTTTTAAGCCCTTATTATCCCAATTAAAAAATGTACAACACTTAATATTTATTAAAAATATGGAACGCCCCTATAAAAATGATTTGCGTTCCTTGTTTTTTGTTTTTAAATTTTTTTAAAGAAAAATTTATGTTATACACCATTATAATTGGGGGAAAACTTTTTAAAAAAAACCCCAAAAACTTGAGGGGGCCCTTTAAAAAAAAAGTTGATTTGGGGAAAAAACGAAAAAATTTTGTTTTGTTTTTTTAAAAAAAAATAAACCAATCTTTAATCGAAAAAAAACCCCCGAAAATTGGAAATTTTTGGTTTTTTTTCCGGAATATGGAAATTTAAAACCAAAGGGGATGGTTTGTTATAAAAACCCCCCCTATAACAAATTCATTTTCGGTTGCCCTCCCCACCTCATCTTGTATTATATATTTTTAAAAATTTCTTGAAAAATTTAAACCTTAAAACTAGGCCTATAATGTTTTTTTTGGGTTTTCACAATATTAACTGTTAGTATTCCCCACAGGACGAAACCTAAAGAAAAAAAATTAATTTAAAATTTTAGTGCCAAAATTTAACCAAATTTTATTTTTAAGAATAACCACATCTTAATTTTTTTAAACCAAAATTTAAAAAAAAAAAAAGGTTTAATTCGGCACGTTAGTTTTTTGTAATAATTTGTAATTGTAAAAGATATTATTATTCATAATCCCCAAAAATTGGAAAAATTTTAAGTACGTATGTATGTTTTTTAAAAATGTATGTTTACCCCTTTATTCAAAATTTATTATCGTTAAAATTATTCTTTTTATTGACTTACATTTATTTAACAGCAAACAGTAAAGTTTTCATTAAAACGGGTTAATAGTTTTTTTGATGGAACTAATCGTGTAGATGTAACTGCGGCCTATTCATAGCTTTGGGTTTTGGTGTAAAAAGGAAAAAACCCCTTTTGGCAAATTAATAAAATCTTTAGAGATTTATAAAAAGCAAAATTTTACTAATTACAAAAAATATTTTATTTTTTTTTGTTAAAACTTAAAATTATAAAAAAAAAGGCAAATTAAAAAAAATTTTTTTTACCCGTGTCAAAATTAATTCGGCACTATTGCTAACTTTTTTTTATAAGAGATACAAGTTAGGTTAAATTAGAAAAGTTTATACGATCATAAAAAACAAATGACATCATTTTTCAGTTTTTCCCAAAAAAATACTTTTTTTAAAGCAACACCCTGTTTTTTACTTAATTTTGAAAAAATGTAATTGTCTATATAATTAGTTATTTACTTTTTTTCCAAAATGAAAAATAAAGTTATTTCAATTTAAATTATTTTCTTTAAGGACGCAGGCAGCCTTTTGGAATTTTAAAATCGCATTTTTTTACAAATTTTTTTTTTGTATGCTATGATAAAAAAAAAAAGATAACATTTTATCCCCCATTGATTTTTAGTGACAATTTTGAAAAAACATGGGGGCCAGTTCATTTTTTGCTACTGCTTTTTAAAAATGTTGTCATTTGGAAAAGTTTGAATAAAAGCTACAAAATTTTTCCAAAAAAAATGGCATGGGCTTTAGTGTGAAACTATTTCGAAAGAAATATGCCAAATAGAAGATATTTTTACCCCTTTTTAAAATTTAAAAAAAAAAAATGTTTCTTAAGTTTTAAAAATTGAAAACCTTTAAAATTTAAAAACAAAAACAAAAATTAATTTTTTTTGGATATTTTAAAAATTTTCTTAAAATTTTTACAAGAGACTGTGGTCAGATCTTGATTTTGCTAAGAAACCATTAATAAAATTAAAAAAAAAAAAATAAATATGTACCACACAAAACAACCCCACACAAACTTTGTTGCCAGGTGATTACAAAAATATAAAAAAAATTTTTGATTTTTTTGAACAATAAACTTTTTAATATTCAGGCATTGTAATCTCCTGCGCCCATCCTTTAAACCCCAAATCGTTTTTTAAAATTGGTGCACTATAAAGGATCTTTAACAGGCAAACAAAAAACGAATTTACTAAAGAAATGTTTGGAGGATTTTTTTGGTGATGAATATACTATTTTTGGATAATTATTTCATTAATTTACAATTTTTTTGTTAAAAAATTAAAAAAAAAAAGAAATAGATGTTTTTATTTCCCCAATAATTAGAAGGTTTGACAAATTATATCCTTTACCGGGTTTATTTAAAAAAGTTTTTCATAAAAATTCTACGATATAAATTTGGGAAATGCGAAAAATTCCATGGCCTTCGTCCCCTTGAAAATGCATTTTAAATTGAAATAGCTCTGCTATTTATCAAAAGGGGTTGCATTTAAAAAATATATTTTTGTGAATAATCGTAAATCTATGTTTTTTTTTCTATTATCGCATTGTAATCCGAAAAATTTACCAAAAATTTTCCAATTTAAAAACCAACTCGTATTTTTATAATAAAAAAAATTTGCAATAATTTTCCCACTTAATTTTAAACGGTTTACCCAAATTAACCCCAAAGAAACAAAATCAAAATAGGTACAAAATAAATTGGGGCCAACATTTTTTTTTCTAATATAAAACTTAATTAAAATAAAAAAGATGGTTTTGGCAACAAAACCCAAAAAATATTTTTTGCCACTCATTTGTTTCGTGTCTCTTTTGATTTGTTTTGGTTGGTTAATTTGGATAAAAAAATTTTTTTTTTTTTCTTATTTTTTTAAGTCGGTTTAATTTATTATAAATATTTTATTATTTTTTTTAAGTATTTTTGGCCCCTTTCAATCCGATCTGTCTTGGGAATTTTTAAAAATGGGGGGTACCTTAACCCGACCTTTACGAATATTTGCTAGGGCTCTTTTGGGGAAAAAAATAAAAACTAATTATTAAAAATTTATTTAAAGTTTTAAAAATTTACTTTCTTTTATGTATTTAATCATGTTATAACTGATTGAAATAAATTGGAAAAGTTTTCCCCCAAAATTTTCCCGTTAATCTAAAACACTCCTTTGTAAATTCTGTAGAAAAAAAACCGAACAAACACATTTTTAAAAGGGGGCCCGCTTTTTCCTTTAACTTTTTTTTTAAAAATAGGGTATAGTATACTTTTGGAAAATTTTAAAATTGCTATGATAAGCAAAAAATTCATCATCTCAAAAAGTATTTTTATTTTGCTTTTAATTATAGCATTTTTTTTTTTTAAATTAAAATTTTTTTTATTTTAAAAAATTAAAAACGAGCTTTATTAAATTTTTTTGTTTTATGAGTCGTAATTTTTTTGGTTTGCTGGCAGCAATAAAAATTTAAAAAAAGAATACCAATTTTTTTATTTTTTTAAAAGCTTTTAATCTTTTGTGTAAAAACCATACATCTTTAGTCTCAAAAAAATTTTTTTATGCATCAAGCATTTACTTTTTATGGGTTTTTTTATCTAAAAAAAAAAATTTTTTAGAAAAAACGTGTAAAACCAACAAAAATAACTTTAATTCTAAATAATGAGAATATTTGTTACAGGGTCACACACACACATTTTATTCTTTTTAAGCTTTTGGCAAAATATTCTTTATAAAACATTAAAAAAAATTAAAACTTATTTCAAACTATTTTTGGCTCTTATTTTAAAATAACCCTACGAATTTATTATTTAAAAAGTCACAATGCAAATTGTATATTTATAAACAAGAATATCTATGTTGCTTAAAATAAACAACTTTTTTTAAATCCTAGTTTTTGTTTCATGGTTTATGCATAAAGAGTTAAACCGTTTTTTTTTAATACCTTTATAATTTTAATTTTGTATTGATAAAGCGACGGAAATCTAATAAACTGGCCAATTAGGTTGGACCTCGTTATGTTTTTGGAAATATTGCATTTGACCCTATAGGTGCACATCCGCGCTTCAAACGACGATTTGAATCGGTCTGTCTTACATTGTTATGTAGATAGTGGCGCTATTGCCACTGTCAAACCCCTTTTTCTCCAAAAGTTTGGTTTATTCATTACGTGCAGAAAAAAGTAACAACTAAAATAAATCATAAATCAAAAAATCAAAAATCATAAAACAAATCATAAATTAAAACATTGTAAAAGTCAGTAAGCTACTTGCACTTTTTTTTCCATTGGTTAAAAATAATCCTTTATATCTACATAACACTTCTGCCAAAAATTTTTTATACGAAACGTTGGCGTCAAAATGATACTAACGAGACCCTATCCACACGTATTCACAAAGCCTCGCTGACACAGGCCACTGCTGCTAATTTCCAATATTACATCTCGAATCTCGAACAGCAGAGGAAATAAAATGCAAGCGGAGCTCATCCAAATATTAAAACACTTTGGATTTTTATCAGTGGATAAGTGTCATTTCTGTTTGTTTATTTAAAAAGTAGAATACTATAGTCTGTTCACTTTCGTTTGACAAAAACACCTGAACGAAAGTTGTATTAGTTCAAAATATCAGTAACCATGGTTACAACAACAAGAAATGTATCTAATTGGTTTAAAGTGTTATTAATCATGGTAACTTTTCGGGTGTATTTCTCAGACGATAATGGACAGATTTTAAAGTTTCATGTTCTGCTCTGGAAAATTTATTATTTTGCGATGTATTTTTTTGGTGTAATTGCCCTTTACATTTAATATTTTGTATATTTAACTGACATTAATCCGATTTATCTTAAATCGGAATAAAAAGCACGATACATTTTCTGTTTTTGCTTTGAATGAAAGAAAGAAACGGAGCAAATAAAACTGATATTGTAACTCATCAGGTCTCGTGTCGCCACAAGCCGTTTTGGTCTGACGTCAAATTTAAAGGGCCAGACGTAAACTTAAAATCGTAACTACACCGAAACTATTATTTTCTGAGAAAATACATTTAGAAAATGGTTGTTTATAGACAAAGGAATAGATTTAATTTGTTGTTTTTGAATAAAAATAAGTTTTTTTCTACAAACGTGTTAAAAATTCAATTTTTAACACTATCTAAATGCCTTAAAAAATTCTTTAAAATATTAGTGCCTTTTAAATTTTAAAGCATAGTGTTAAAACCAAAGTCAAATTTTTTAAAAGGGAACTATATATTTTTAAACCAATTCATAAATTATTTTTTGGCAATATTATTTTGTATACAAAATTTCCTGGGCATAAAACCAAAGGGGTTTACTATCTCTTTAAATAACGGTCAAATACTTTCTCCCCACCACAAGATAGGCTCATACAAAGGGGGGACAAGTTGCAGATTGTGCGACGGGGGAAGAAAACATCCCCCTACTGTGTGAATGTGGCTTAAATCACAAAAGACAGGCAAATTTTGGGGAACCAAAATGAGCCCACAGGGAAACCCCCAGTCTCGGGATTATACAGACTTGTGAAGGAACAGACCAATGGGAGGGTTTTAAAGACAATGGAAGATTAGGCAAAGCTGCGCTGCCTGAAAGACGCCCCAGGAAGAAGAAAAAAAAAAAATACTTTCCCCTCATTTTCTTCCTTTACGTTGATTTTAAGTAAAAACTAAAACGAGCAAAAAACCCCCATGTTTAAATTTGAGGTAAAATGCTTAACCAACCCCCATCAAAAATTTTTTGCTACTGCAGTAAAACGGGAAGTCCACAAGGCTCCACAAAACGCAAGCGTGTGGGGGTGTTTGGCTTGGCCGTAAGCTTGCAAAACGCCGCCGATCCGGTGTCGGTTTCTAAAAAAAACAAAGAATTTCGGCAACCGCGGAATACAACCCCCTCGCAAGCGTGAAAAGGGGATCAAACGTTTGAAAAAATTTTGGGGTTGTCAGCGTGTAAATGAAAATTTAAAATTTTTTTAACAAATGCCAACCAAAAATTTTTTTTTAAAAGATGTTTTTTCCCAATTTTAAAAATTTAATTTTTTTGCATTATTGTTTTTAGAAAAAATATTGTATGTATTTGTTTAAAAAATACTTTTTTAAAGGTCATGTGAGAAACTTTAAAATTTTTTAAAATTGTGTTTTTTAATACTTGTATCATAAATAACTATTATGCAAGGGGTCCACAAAAAAAATTTTGGTATAGAAAAACTGCGTTCATGCATATTTAGTAACTCCAATAACAGCATGACCTAAAAAATGTACAATTAGTGGACACATTCCAATATGAAATGACCCCATTAACTATGGTAACCTGTTTGTCAGTACTTTCAAAAATAAACGTTTAATCAAACAAAAAACAAGTTGTATCATAAGCATAAAAAGATAAGAATATTTATTTTTACCTCCACTTTAAAACAAGTGCTGAGATAATGCAAGCAATTAGTATTGCTTATAATTAATAATAATAAATGAGATATTTACCAAAACGAATATGACGTTAACTATATTATTTCTATTTCAATTATTTGAGAACGGAAATAATCACTTTATTTCAATAAGATTACATTATAAATAAGTTTTTTTATAGATATTTTGACTAATAGATGTGTGTGAGTGTATGTCTGAGTATGTGTGTGTGTGAGTAAAGTGCGTGCCAAGTGCGTGATGCTTGAGTGCGAGCGGGCATACCAGTAGGGCTACGTGCTTGTGAGAATTTCTGTGTTTATATATATGTTCTTCCTTGTTTAGGTAAATTTCTTTTTTTAAAAAAATATTCTTTGAGTTAGTCGCCGAAGACGAAAGGAGGAATTAATTCGGTCCCAACGTCTAGATATGTCTACAAACGGAGTGCATAAAATAACCCTTATAAACTTGCAGATCACCTAAAAAAAACTTCACAAACATTTTACAATTAGAATAAGTTAATAACATTTCAGTGACAAGTTATCGTTTTTAAGATAAAAAAATAAATTCCAAAATCGAAATTAAACAATAAATAAAATTTAAAAAAATTAATTTTTGCTTCGAAAATTTTTTACCTACTTCTTCTAGCCAATCAGAAACATTGATATTTATTCGTTACTATGGCAACATAAGCAATTTGCGTAAATAATAATCATGCCCAAACTTTTGGCAAAATTACACTGGAAATTTTTTAACATTTAAAATGATGACATTAACTACATTGACAAAATGAAAGGTGACACCAGATTTTTTGTTATTATTCATGGCTGACTATGTTTATTTCGACCATTTATCATTTATAACAAAAAAATTAATTTTGATATTGTCATATATAATATTTAATTATTTGTATGAAATTTTCTTACCGAATATTTTTTATGCTTATATTTTTAATTGCCGTTTGCCAAAAAATCTTTGTATCATTTAAAATGCTTGCTTACTTTAACAAGACCAAAGACCTGAAATATATAAGAAAGTAAAAAGGGGTACCTAATTTAAGAAAATATAGTTGACTTAAAAAAAGTAACTTAAAATTATGAAATAATATTTTTTATATACAGGGTGGGGAAATTTTTTTTTACAAATTTATTTTTTTATTATAAAGATTTTTAAAAGAAATTTTCCCGTAATCAATTGTGCATATCAAATAGTCTAAAAACAATTTGAAACTTGTCATGTAACCGCTTTTATTTCGGAAAAATTGAAAAATGTGATATGATATGTACAGAAGTGAGGTTATAAGCTAAAATACAAAAAGGTTATTTGAAAAAAAAACTGTTTAGAATTTAGTTATAGTTCGTAATCCCCCTTTTCCCCCACTGCATAATTTCACCTATAGAACTGGTATTTAGAAGAAAAAAAAGTTTCGGTAGCTTCTTACCAAGGTCTGGACTTAAATAATATTGTCGGCAATAAAAAGTGATTAGCTGACATCTCCATCTGCGAATGTTTTAAAAATACTGGGTACGCGACCATAATAGGATGATTAAATAAAATATTAAATTATAGTCTTAAAAAATATTTTAAAAACAAACGTACACGAAGTACAAAGCTGAAATAATATTCGAACCTCACCCATTTTCTTTACTTACTTCTAACCTAGGAATCGGGTTTTCGCCACTTAAAAAGTCTTTTTTGTTACTTTTAGTCCATTTTGAAAATGGTATATTTTAAAAGAACACATAAATGATCGTAGACGGGAAAGGTTAAACTTAATTTTTATTTAGTTCTATTATCAAATACAAGCCGAAAATCGAAAATCAAAAACAAACAGAACTTCAATATTAAGCCGCGTTTACAGCAAAGTCTTCCACTTAGTTTTTCACAAGTTGCGGCAATTTGTTGCTTTTTCTACAAAATACAGCAACTTTTTCTGTCTTCCACTTGTGGGAGACAAATCTTCCACTAAATTTTGTTTTCCCCCAGAGTTCGTCGCGTTTACACCAAAGCCTTCAACTAAGTTTTCCACAAGTTGCGGCAATTTGTTGCTTTTTCTACAAAATACAGCAACTGTTTCTATTTTCCACTTGTGGAGAGACAAATCTTCCACTTAATTTTAGTTTCCCGCGGAGTGTCGGTAAAGATCAAAGAAAGTTGACAACTAAAAGTGGAAGATTTGTTGCTGAAACCGATTGGCAATGACAACTTGTAGAAAACTGGTGAATACTACACCTAAACCTTTGATGAAAATTCTTTGGCAACAAGTTTTCCATGTTCAAATTCAAGAAAGCAACTTTTAGTTTTCTACAAATCTTCCACTTGTTGCTCTAATTTGAAAGTAACTTTTAGTTACAACTTTTTTTCCACAAACAATCTTGCAAACTTTTAGTTTACAACTTTAGTGTAAAGCGAGCCTTTTTAAATGATCAAAAGTTAACAACTAAAAATGGAAGTTGTTGCTGACGCTTGCATGACTTGTAGAAAAATAGTGGAAACTGGAGAACTACTGCTAAACTTGTCGCGCTAATTGTTTGGCAACAAGTTTTCACTTGTTTCTCTAAATGTGAGAAACAACTTTTAGTATTCTACAAAAAATCTTCACTTATTGCTCTAATTTAAGAAAAACTTGTTGACACTTTAAGTTTTCTACAAACAATTTGATGTCAACTTTTAGTTGTTAACTTTGGTGTAAACGCACTTTTACACGCACTAACCTATACGCAACCTCGCAACCATTTGATCGAACACGATTGAAAAACAGCTGATAATAACCGAATTCGGAAATAAATTTTGGTTTGAGGTGGTGTCAATTTATACGGCATCCGCATAAACGTGAATGTAAAATGCCTACAAAATACCGCGTTTTCATGGCAACCACCGTAAACAAATTTATCATCATAAAGAGCACGGACTGTTTATGAGTTAAGCTAATGTACTCTGTTTTTCCAATTAAACATACAAACAAACATACATACGTACATACAAATTTAATATTTTGTATATTTGTTACCGGAGGCAGCCCAGCCTCCTGGGTTTTTGTGCCTAATCTCCAATTTTCTTTTATACCAATCCTTTCACTAATCTTGTTCCTTCTACAAGTCTGTATAACCCCGAGACTGGTTGGTTGATATATTCCTGTGCGCTCATTTTCGGTTGCCCAAATAATGCCTGTCTTTTGTGATTTAACGCTTCACATTCACACAGTATGTCGTAGGCTGTTTCTTCCCCCTCGTCGCACATTCTGCAACTTGGGTCCTCATTGTATGAGCCTATCTTGTGTAGGTGTCCTCTTAGCTTGTAGGTGGCCTGTTAGCAGCTTTCTGTTATGCGAAGTCTTTTTCTACTTTGTCTGAGTGGTTCTTCCTTCTTTTAAATGGACCTTTATGAAGCTTTTTCCATATTTTTTTCTACTGATGCTGGACCCCAGTATTCCTCGTGTTTGTTTCAGATCCATTCCCTAGTTTGCTTGCCGAGGGCAGTATATGGTACAGAGTATGGAGTGAATGATCCCTGTGTCGCTAGCTCATCCGTTTTGTTGACTAATTTGGAACAATAGTTATTAATTTAAAGCATGCCAAAATATGCCTTATCTTTGTGGCTTTTGAAGTACGCCAATTCCGCATTAAAACTTTATAAAAACTTTTTGACATTTGAGAGAAAGAAGTTTTTTACTGTACCACAATATCATTAAAAATAAAGGTAAAAATTTATAAACCGGTCATGAAAATAGCTTTTTCTTTGGTAGCGATATTTTCTTTCCACAAAGCAGATATTCTCGTTATGCAAAGCAGAAAAAGATTTTTCCAGGAAGACAATATTTATATCTGTTGTGTGGTAAGTACGCGAAAATATAAGAACATCGCATATTTTATTTACTGGGAATATAAAGAAATAACGTTTAAACAATATTCAAAGGATAAGTAATCCTATTTTGATGTTGCAACCATGTAATAAAACCACAAAAATGCCATTTTTTTACGTCACAATAAACAGTGTAAAAGAAACTTTAATAAGATTCTGATACGTTTTCTAAAAGAATACCTTTAAATTTTAACCGTCAGATGGCTGTGTTTAGCTTGTTTTATACATTTAGGCATGTTTTAAACAAAGTTTAATTT
Source organism: Listronotus oregonensis (assembly GCA_019359885.1). NCBI lineage: Eukaryota > Metazoa > Arthropoda > Insecta > Coleoptera > Curculionidae > Listronotus > Listronotus oregonensis. Next base: position 26,128 of record JAHBCN010000190.1, read on the forward strand.
TTGAAATTAGTTCTTAATTAATCTTATGATTAATAACAGTTTTTGATAAGGGTTTTAAAAGTTTAACGTATATGACAAATTCCTGCGATTTTTTTAGTGTTTAACATTGCGACATATTTTAAATAATTTCCTAATAATGTAAATAGGTGGCTATGGACTTTAACTGGATCTTACCTTTAATAAAGCCATTGTTAATGTTGTTACAAAGTAAGGTCTCGTAAACCCTCCGAGTAATAGTATTTCTGTAGGACTGAAAATTCTTTCAGGGATGGTCATAGTTCGCTTAGTACGGTACCGACAACCTGGCAGCTTTAGCCCTGCACGTCATTAAACCTTATATTTTTGAAAGTTAAAAAAAAATTAAAAAACTTTTCGTTGTAGGTTTGAAATTTTAGTACGATTTATTTTATTGAGCATAAGGTAAAATTAAAAATAAAAATTGACAGGCGATTTTGGTGAGCACAATCTGGCGTGCATGATCCTTTCTCCTCTGGGCCGCTGCTGCACAGTGGGAAATATGGGAAACAATTTAGATCACGCGCTTCTTTTAATCGGATAGTGGTGACTTTTTTTTTATTCATCTTCAATAGAGAAATTTTATACTCCTGGTGAGATACTAGGCTATATTTTCCTACAAGCCATCTTAAATGGCGATATAACTCATTCACCTCAAAACCCAAAAAAATCGTTCTGCAATACTCCGTCACAAAAAGTAAAAAAAAAATTAAAAATGATGTATCTCAGGCCGATAAATCAAAACAATGCAAGACAGTTCTTAGTTATTAATTTAAACTCGAAACCTAACCCAAAATTCATCGAGCCTAACCTCAAACTATCATATATACCACAAAACTCTTTTGAAACTTCTAATAAAAAAATCATAAAAATCATTAAAATATCTTTTAAAAAAGCAACGACCTCTTTGAAGATTGGTACTTTAACGCGGTAAAGAAGCTTAAATCTTATTGTTTTAATGAAGGTAACTAATCGCAATTTACTTAATATTTTGCTTTCAATAAATAAAGTAAGAAAAAAATATCTGTCTGTTGAGGCCACATACGTCTAAAAAGAACTAGTACTGACACTTGTAAGTGTATAAGTGTCTGTGTATTAAAAAGGGTACACACGTAACATGCCAATCGCGCAGGTGTTTTTTAAAATAATTGGCAATGACTCGGACTTGTAATGACAACACTATAAGCTTTATTTTATTTGTTAACTGTCATTTAGTTGATTTGGTCGAATTAGTTTTGTCAATGGCAATGTGCGTTTTTATTTTGTTGCCGATTTATACGCTTGCAAATATTAATAGTTTTTGGTTGTTTTGCGTAATAATTTGTGTATTTGTGGCTAGCATCGCATAAATGTACCATTCCTAATAATAAATCTAGTTCTTTTTTGACATCTGTGGTTTGGGGTTATTTTGGTCTATATAACAGAGTCTTAAGCCAATAGTTAATTTATTTATGAACAGAATACATATATACAATGTAAATGACCTTGAGGTTGGGTTTTTAGCTATTTGGTCCTTAAAAAGTGAAAATTAAAGAATAAAGATCGTAAAAATTGGATTCTTTGGTTTATGTAATATCTAATATATGGGTTTCTAGCCCTGAATACATGGATTTAGGGTAAGACATACAGGTTGCGAGGTAAGATTGTCATGGATTTAAGCAAATAGTTGTTGTAGAGACAGCAGGCATGAGTTTCAGATAGTAGATTTTAAAATGGGTTAAGATTAGGCTCTAAGGAATTCATGAGGGTTTCAGAATCAGGATATGTATACTGCAGAAAACAGTTCTTGAAAGGAAATTTTTATGTTCTTGAAGAAGAACTCTGTATGATACTTTAAAGTTATGATCAACGAATTTGAATTACGATTAATTTGCATTCCCGTTATTATTTCTTTTGATTTATTAACCTTGGGTAAATATTTTTTAATTTTTTTCACTTTTAGTCACCGAGTATTGCAAAATGAGTTATATCCCAATTAAGTTGGTTCGTAGGTAAATATAGCCAATTATCTTTTCAGGAATATAAAATATAACTCAACTGAAAATGAATGAAAAAAAGAAAGTCACCACTATCCGATTAAAATTGACGCGTGGCCTGGATTGTTTTTCATATTTTCCACTATGCGGTACTGGATTTTAGTAACCTGTTATTGTAAATATTTCTGTCAAAATTTTACACTTACACGCGTTCGGAGACATTTCAAAGAAGGGAAGCAATTTATAAAAACTCACTTATTTATATTTGGGATGTTGCAGTTTATTAAGGAATGAATACAATAATATGACTATTTTTCAAAACTTTTAATGCTAGAATTTTGGTCGGTTGGTGATCCTGGGGAAATTGCTTTCCTTGCTTCCATGTACCGCGCCCTGCTATAAGCACACAGGCGCCAGTTTTTGTTGCACATGACTTAACTTTTATACTCAGCAAATAGCACCCTTTTCGGGTGTTAGTAAATTAGGTTAAAGTTTTTTTTTAAACTGAATCCAAAAAAAGAGGTTGAATTGATACAACACGTATGTATGTATGTAATTTATATTTTTTTTTATCTTGGGACAGTCCACGAAGGCCAAGGCCTAATTACTAATGTACCTTGGGTGTCTGAAGTGTGGTAATAGGAAGTTTATTCACACGAGACCTAAATATTTGAAGATCTGCAAAAAAAGAAAAAACTTCTGCAGGTAGCAGGTTCCATAGTCTGAACAATCTAGGGATGAAGGAAGCAACAAAGTGGAAAGTTCCGAGCCTTTCAATTTGGGAACAGTAAAAGGATGCATAAAAGTGGCACTACGTGTTGGTCCATTGGGGGCTGCCAAAGGAGAAATTATACTGGCCAATTTTTCGAAGCAGTAATTGTAAAAATATCTAAAAAAGGGGGACAATTCCCCTACAGCTCGTCGGTGGGCAAGAGAAGGAAGCTTTTTATTAATAATAAGTACAGCTCTTCTCTAAACGGAGTCAAGATTACCCAACGTTGTAGGAGACGCCATTCCCCAGACGTGAGAACAATATTCTAAAGAGGGTCGGATCCGGGATAGATACAGAGTAAACAGATTAGAAGAAGAGAAATACTCTCTGGCTCGAAAAAGGAATCCAAGCTTTTTTGAAGCTGCTGAGGCTATGGATGTTATGTGTTTGTACCAGTTTAGGTTATTCTCACAAGTAACACCTACAAGATTAAACGGTTCTTTGTTCTGTAGAACTTGACCGCTCATATGCAACGGATGAGCATTGGCCGACTTTTTTCGCGATAGAGAACATGACTGTTTTGGAGGCAAGATAACTTTATATTATTGAATCTGCAATATATTTCCATACATAAGGTCATCTAAACAAATATACAACATTTGATAGATGCATGAATGTTTCTAAGTATGTTTGCATGTTTGTATGTATGTCTGTATGTATGTTTGTTTGTGTGTTTCTATGTAATGTTTATATATATGTTTGTTTGTATATTTGTATGTATGTTTATATGTATAATTTTATGTATTCTTTTATGTCTATTTATATGTATGTTTGTGCGTATGTATGTATGCTTGTATGTATGTTTATATGTATGTGTGTATGTTTGTCCACACATTTCTTTCAAACTATTAATTAGATTGTGACCATTCTTTCTAATTGGCTTGCCTTTACTTTAAGTTGGGGAACATTTAAGATTTTATTAAAATCGGTACAGTACTTTTTATGATATCGGCATAAACTTATAGGTGTAGGTGTAATGGCCTGGCTTATTGATACGAGCTACGTGTGTGGTGTCAAAGGGAAACGACTCAAAACCTTGGTCGAATTCTACTGCAAGTAAAAAAAATCTTTAAATATTGACAACAAAAGTACTATGATAAAAAATTCTATTTTAAATTAAAACTAAAAATAACAAAATAAAAAGATAATTTTTAAAAAATAAATTGACTTAAAAAAATAATAATTTAAATATAAGAAATATTATTTTATATATGCACTAAACCAAGAAACACGAAATCAAAAGTGTGTATATAACAATATTGGGCCTTCAATTGTTTTTGAGGGTCCGTACCAGGAAAGTTATTATATTAAATATCAAACTTAATTAAAACAAAAAGGAGTTTTCTGCTGGCACTGTCCTCAAAAATACATATTGTAAGCCCCCAATTTGATTTGTACCTACCTTTGATTTTTTAATTAATTTAGTGTATATATAGGGACTCCAAAAAAAAATCCCCACCATTTGGGGCTAGACTCTACGACCAAAAATAAGACAAAAATCATTTATGTCAAAATTTCAACAAATGTCTCCTTATGAAATAATGGTCATCTTGAATAATAAAATAAAGCAATTTTCGAAAATTAAATCAAATGTTAAAATTTAAATTATTTGTTAACTAAAAACATAATAAAACAAAAAAAATAACTTACAAAGGCAAGTGTTCGAATTGCTCACCATTTTGTTAAATGTATGTCTGCAAACGGCAAATAGAATTGTTTTCTACATGGCTCTATGTTTTGTTTTTAATTTTGTGCTAAAGCTCCATAAACATGATCTTCACTGTTGGGTAGGATATGGTAAACCGTATTTTTCAGATAATCCCAAAGCCAAAAGTCTATTGGGTTCAGATCTGGGGACCTAGGATTGACTTTGACATTTGAAATGGTGAAAATTGCCTGATTTCAATATTCACAATGGCTATAATTTAATAAGAAGACATTTTTAGAAATTTTGACATAAGTCATTTTCGTCTTATTTTTGGTCGTAGAGTCTACCCCTTTGGGACTTCCTGGGTAAAAAATAATATACCATAATTTTAAGTTAATTCAGTTTTTGTAGTCGATTTAATTTGAAATTACCTTTTTATTTAATTATGAAATGTATATGAAAATGTTAAAAAGAAAGTTTTAAAAAACGTTAACATTCAGCGAAAACAAATATTGTCCATTATCGTGAATACGTAGCTAATTAGAATTATATGGTTTACTTTTATTTTAAGAAGTATTCCAACAATGTAGAGTATTCGATTACGTAAAAACAGCGTCATAGTCTGGTCTACCAAGATCATAAATATTTATTAGGTTTATAATTATCTATATTTTGTTAATCTGTTATCTATACATTTATATGTAAAAAGAAAGTTACAGATATTACAGAAGACAAAATAACCTTTTAGGAACAAAAGAAAAAAAATCTAATTATTAGTAAAAGTAAAAGTGACTTTATTTCATACCGTAAACCCTGCCTTTCTCTTTAAAGTTCAGTCAACAAGACCCGAATTATGGAGTCAATAATAAAATTTTTCGATCATAACAGTTAAGTAAATAAAAAATTAACGTTTAGACCAAAGGCGTTGATCTCCTAGCATCTCCTTTTTAAACAAAAATATCTTAGTGCCAAGTAATTAGGTCAACATTAACTTTTCGACATCTAGCTAGACCATTAAAATTAATAATCTGGGTTGGTTTGATCTTTCATGCTATGTGTTTTGGCCATGGATCTGGAAAGTTTACTCTAATTTATCTATACGTATGTAAAAGCCAGTATTTATAGGTCAAATCCCTTAAGAGTCCATTCGCGCCGCGAAAATTGGATCCAATTTGGAGTTCGGGGCATAATGTTTTTCTCAAAAACGGTATAATTATCGATAATTTTCAAAAACTATATGAAAGCCAACACTTAAATCTAGGCTTCTGCTGTAATAGCTTTTTTAAATTTGGATTTAGTTTTTAATATTTCCTTGAGTGAAAGTCACCCTAAAATCGGTTATGTTTAGATACTATTTTCTATTAATTCGACTCATATTTCAAAAATCCGTTACAGCAGAGGCATAGATTATTTCCTTACCTTTAAAATGGTGTATAATTTATGTCATTTAAGTAAAAAATAGTTACCGAAAAACGTTATCTCCTGTAGGCTTGCAATCGGAAACAACATCGCATCGATACACCGAATTTGGAAAAACCTAAATAAAATTTAATATTTTTAATGCGGCTATACGAAAATTGTGGTAGTGGGAGTTTGTTAGTCTCCGCCCACCGTCTCCGCGTCCTTTCGCCCGACCCCTGAGGTGTAGCGTAAATGCACTCTTAACTCATAGAAAAAATATTATTTTTTATAATTAGAGCAAATTTTATCTACGAACCACATTTTTATCATTACTAACCTTTAGTTTTGTATTACAACTAATCAATATTAATATTTTTATTCTAAAAGCCTTTTACTGACCTAGATGTAGAAAATAAATAGTGTTATAGAAGACTAACTTATTCTAGCATTTTTAATCACTATCTTAAGGGGCCTCTCTTCTATTGGGGGACCTGAAAGGAAAGCTGCGAACTGCAAAACGATGAATTTGAGCAAACACTATTCGCCCAGAAAAGTGCAAACGACTATCGTTGATTGCCACAGTACTTTTGCGAAATTCATACAGAATACACAGGTCCTGGTACTGGCAACAGAAAACAATGTGTGTGGTAATTTTAATAACAAAATTTTAATCGATTTATCACCTTTGATATTAGACAGACCAAATCAAAAAAGGCAGGGCATGTAGGTCAGTCACATCCATGCTAAATTACAAATGTCTGGTACATTTTCCTTTTTGTAGCATGATCTACGGATGATGGACGATACCACCACGTATCCTATTTTTATATAAGAAAAGATATTTTTGTTTTTGCACAAGCAATAAAAGATTTTTGCATTTTAGGTTGCACTGGATGTCGCACTAGCTCTCACAAAAATCCCTACAGAATGGGATTCAATCGCACTTTGCTGGGGTCGTTCGTGGGTTGACGTGCTAACACGAGCGAAAATGACTTTATAATTTTCAACACCTTTCCGGTCTCAGTCAAAGATACACCTTAGGTAGATTTTTCTCATGTTACCAATGCATTTTTGAAGTCTATAAAATTTATATATATTATATATATATATATATATATATAATATATATATATATATATATATATATATATATATATATATATATATATATATATATATATATATATATATATATATATATATATATATATATATATATATTGCAGTATTTATTTGGCTGTAAAAACAATCGAATAGCTAGAAAGGAGTCGGGAGTTTTAAGGAATTCTTAAAACTAAAAACATTACCTTATCTTCTTTAAGACTGGCTAATCTTAAAGGAAACGGAAAATGGGATTCAAAAATAGCACAAGTATGCAACTTACGACACGTATACAAGTTTGATTAAAAAAATGGGTTGATACTTAATTTGTAAGTAAAAAAAGATGTTGTACGTACTTCCAATGAAATTATTTTGTGTGTGTCTGTATATATTAGGTCAATGTCTTACGAACTTTAACCAGTTCGGCTGTCAACTTAACACGGAACTTCTTTTTGAGATTTTGTCATTGCTGTTTTTTGAAATTTAAAGTGGTAGTGAGCTGACTTGAAATACCGAAATGCCTAATTTAAACTGTGCCTCTTCTTCTTCTTTCTTCCCCCTTTTCTATTCTTTTTGGGTAATCCTGATATGCTTTTACCTTTCTGTTTACTTTCCTGTTAAACAGAGTTATCACCTACGTCACTTTTCAACTATACCAGCGCCAAAAAAAAAGTAAAACAATTTTTGTGAAGTAGAAACCGACATGAGAACATAATTTACATATTTATGGGAAAAACTTTCTTTTAAAAGGAAATATTTCTTGACGGAAAGGTAAACTTTTAAATTCCTTTTTGTTATAAAAGTTTTTGTTTCTGATTTTTTTTTTGTATTTTAAAGTACATTTTTTTTTCTTACTATTCGTAAAAAAGAAAAACCTAGACAGGCTACCAAATAATTTTTCTTAAAAGAAATGGTATAGTTTTAAAAAATAAAAATAAATTATTTGTTAAATATTTTTTTATAAAAGCAGTTAGATAGAGAATATCAAAAAATATTTGGATTACCAAAGGTATTAAAATGGGTTTTAAAAACATATGATCCTTACAATACATTAGAAAGTTTGTACCTATGGATAGCCCTTTAATTACTTATTTTAATAAATATCCTACTATTTATAGAAAACTTGCGAGAATAGCTAAAAAAGATATCTATGGAAATCAAATTTCAATATCATCCAATCAAAAATAATAATAATAATAATAATTGGTCCATCATAAATAACTTGCGTGGAAAAAATGATACTCTCTCCGTAACCACTAAAATAGCATTCCATTCTTTTTATTGTTCTATAGCCACACATTTATCTAAATATATTATTCATAATACTTATTAACTTAATTACATGGATAAAAGTGTAATTAATGAAACATTTTTCCTAAGTCCATTAAATGTAAGTGAAATTCTAAGCATCTTTTAAAAAAATTAAAATAAGTTAGCTTTAGGTTGGGATAATCTATCAATTAAAATATTTACTTAACTTTTTAATTCAACTTTAGGAGCTTTAGCTAATACAACTAATTTATCCTTTTTTGAATGGAGAATTTCCCAAATGTTTAAAAACTGCTGGGATTATTCAAATTCATAAAGGAGGAGATTGTGATACACCTTCTAATTTTAGACCAATTAGTTTAATACTAACTCTTTCCATAATATTGGAAAAAAATAGTTAAAAGTGAAGTGATTTCTTTTTTTGATAATCATAAAATTTTAAATTTAAATTGATTTAATAAAATATAAATAATGCAATATTTTTTTTCTTAAACATCATTACACGTCGTTAAGTAATGGTGATTTAGCAGCTGCTGTTTTTTGTGATTTAGCTAAAGCTTATGACTGTGTAAATTATCCTATTCTGTTAAAAATAAAAACTTGAAATTGATTAAGTTTGCCAAGAAAATTTTGATATTTGGCTCGGTTCTCCCGTTCCTTTATATTGATGTTGGTTTGTGCTGGGGCGGAGAATTTTATACAAAGAGTTATTTGTTTTATTAAGGAGAACAATATTGGGTTTACTAGCGCGAATTTGCTGCGTAGTTAGACACACATAATTCCAATATATGCGACAGTTTTCATTTTCCACTATTACCTTAGTATCACCGGCAGCGAATGGCAGAATTGCTATTTCATCGATGCCGTAGTAATGTTTGAGGTAATAGTAAAGTACCCGGAGCGCATCGTTATTTTGGTGGCTGTAACCACAGACAGCATGCACTGGACCAGCTGACAACATGTGCATAAAGGTTTCGGGTTGCTACCGACAGGCTCGACAAGAAATATCAGGGATATTGGAAAACTGACTTCGGAATACAAATGTGTTTATCACCTCATCTTGGCATGCTATTAGGAAACCCTCGGTCTCAGACCTGAGCTTAGCAGATTTTAAAAAGTCAAACGTAAGGTTTCAAGGTAGATCGAGTCTTTCTATGTTTCGGTAACATACTCCGTGCTGCGGCTTATTGATGTGATAAGTGATTGGTCGTCTTTTGGATCTATTTTAAATTTAAGACCAAATTTCTCCGCTGCTCGTTTCGCTGCCTTGAATAGAAATGCTCCAACATTAGCTATTTTGTGTGCTCTTACTAGTTGCATCAATGTATCCCCACCTAAGTTTAAAAGGCCACGACCTCTCTGGTGATATGAGAGATAAATACGAGATGTTGATAGGACTTCCGTTTCGACTTTCATCAAGTGAACACGCGTTTGGAAGCTTTAGCTTTTTCGTTGGAATCGACCGCAGTGGCGCGGAAAACAGTGATTTTGCTCGTGAAAATCGAAGGGGAACTCGCCGCCAATTAATATAGGGTCTTTCTTCTGGGGCTAAGCGCTGTGGTTGAGGCCTAGTTTCTGATGTTGTAACATTTTACGTAGTGCACGAGGTCATCTTCCTATGGCGGAGGATAGGTTGCTCGCGCAGTGTGAGACGTCAGACTGATTACGTTGAGAATTAGTCGGAATTTCTGGGGGCTACATAGCCCGATTATCCAGATTTTCCATAGACAAAGCCCGGAAAGGCTTATGTTGCGACATCGCAGCATATGACTGGAAGGGGAGTGCTGGCTTTACGGCGCTGGAATTAAAAAAGATTGGCAGCCAAAGCCATAACTTGATGATAGAATAGAATAGAATAGGAGGATGGAGGCCACCGTGAAGATGCATCATTTTTGTGTGTTAAAAGGTTAGAATTTCTCTTTTAAGCCAGAAAGTATTTCTCTCCTAATTTGTATACTCTCTTTGTATCTCAAAACATACCCTCTTTGAAATATTGCTATCATGTCAATGTTTGCCACAATTTATTATTCCTCGAATTCTAAGGTCTTAGACTATAAATCCTGCCTTCTGTACTTCACTTAAAAACCTACGATATATTAGAATTTAGGCAATAAGCTTTCGTGCACTGTCTCAAGGTAAATAAAAATAATAGATATTTATTAAATCTTACTATCATATCTCGTTGAATTTTAATAACCAATATAATACCTAGACTATAAAATCGTTCATGCCTGAATGGTTGCAAATTTATTTACCTGTGATGCAACGTTAATATTGCAAAACATCGGTTGCTGCTTCGATTTATTTTTTATATACGAAATTTTTATTAAGTATAGCCCAAACTTAATTACAAAACTGCTATATAGCTTAAAAGCAAAATCATTTGACCATCTCTTCTGCATTACGTTGCTAACAAATCTGATTACTTTTCTCTAATTTGGTTTAAAAAACTTATACCTTTCTATTACCAGGAGCGGATGCACACCGCACTAAAATCCGTTGTCAAATTAAATTACGTATTTTTATCTTCTCTTTGTTGTAGTAAGGTAAGCTTTGGTTAGGAAAAACAGACATACATACCCTCAGAAGCCTGAAATTTAACTTTCCGCGAGTTTTTACAGCGTTTGAGACATTTAAATGGAGTAACTTCTACGTATTTAAATAACAGGTTGTATAAGATTGTCGACGTTTTTTTCGTGGAAATGTAATTGTGTCGAAAATAATTTCTCGCATTTAAATGAGAAACCCGACTTTTTTGTTTGAACAAGTTACCACTGCACTTAGGCGGGTACGGTTGACTTTGGTTTTGACTTCGTTATTCATAAAATTTATTTATGTCTTTTAAAATTATTACCGCGATCAGTACTGAAGAGTTTTCGGTGAAAGACAATTAACGAACAAAATAAACTACAACTTAGCCGACGGACATACTAGCGTTTATTTAACGCGCGTGTAAAAGTACGCCGTGACGGCAGCATTACAGCGTTAAATTAAACGCACGTCGTAACGCCCAGTGTGTGTCCGGTGATATTTTTCACTTAAATGCTGTAGCGTACGTCACCGCGTACTTTAAACGCGCTTTAAATAAACGCTGGTGTGACCCTGTGCTAACGACTAATCTCACTACAATCTGCGACGTTGCCAAGTCGAGGATTTCATTGCGGTATGCATCTGCTAGTATCTAGACTACTAGAAGCAGCCTTGCCGCTTGGCCTTGCGCACAAGCGTGCAAGAAAGAAAGAAAATAATGGTACAATTTTTCTTTCTCATTCCGCGTGCTGTTATTGGTCTGTGGAAACCTTTTAATATTGACGTTACATTGTTTATTGCGTTTGTGCTTACGTTCGCAACGACCTGGCTTGTGCTAGGGTTTCTTACCTGGAATCGGGTAGGCCTGATATTCTTTGGCTTAAACTTACTTTCAGATCTTCTACCAAATTTATCTGCTGTATATACCGGTCCCCGCCTGACAATTCCCACACCGAGTTTTTTGATTTGCTTTTTAATAAAGATCGACAATATTATCTCCCAGTGTCCATTAGCCGAAGTAATTGTCCTCGGGAATTTTTGTGATTCATAATAAGAACTGGCTAGGCGCTACAAAAACTGATACACAAGGCAGAGCAACCGAAAATTTCTCAAACAGCAACTCGCCCAAAAAATTAAATTATGAAACCTACCTAATTTCCTAGGGTTCCCACCCATAATTTTAACCCTCTAGATTTCTTTCTTACTTCCACCCCCGAACACTACCAAGCATCAGTAACTGCTCGCTCTGACCATGGTTTGGTCACCGTATCATACTCCACACATTTTGAGGCAACTGAATGCATGCCGCCACGAACCGTCTGGACTACAACTCGGCCGACTGGGATGGTCTGAGAGATTTCTTTGCCAGCTACCCTTGGGATTCTACCTGCTTATCTTCTCACTATCCTTCCTAAATATGTAAACAAATTACCGAAACAATTCAACTAGGCATTGAGACCTATATTCCCCCCACTAAAAAGAACCCCATAACTTTAAATTACAAACCGTGGTTTTCTAAATCCTGTGACCAAGCTAGAGTTTTAAAAATTTAAGCCCACAAAAAATTTCTTTAAAACCCTAGTCCCGAAAATCGACAGGCTAGCATCGAAGCAAGAAATCAGCATAATTAGACCATCTCATAAGCAAAAAACCCTTTAAATAATCGGTTAAAAAATAAAGTTCTCTCTTGCTCGAATAGCAGTAGAGCCTTCTGGTCCTTTGCCAAAAATATTAGTCGAAAGCCGAACTATTTGACAAACAATGTGCTGCCAATTCTACGCTTGATCCTCCAATTAATCTTTCTTTCCCAACAGTTGCCCCTGTTTCTCATAAAATGTCCGATATCATTTTAAAAATCAAACAGAACAAGCGTATTTTTTTCTTAATACTAAAAAATTGTCTGGGCTAGATGGCATACCAGCCATTGTCTTAAAAAAATGTGCTCCTGAGCTTGCACTCATCCTAACGCCTCTTTCGATCTCTTGCGACACGGGCATTTTCTCGGAGAGTGGGAAAGCTGCACGTGTGCAACCTGTCCCCAAAAAACTATAAGACCCTATATCTCTTCTTTCTGTTGTTTGCAATGTAATGGAAAAATTCATTAATTCCCAAATCTTAAAGTATCTGGAAAAACACAAGATCTTAAATGATAGAGAGTATGGATGGATTTCGTCACAAAAGATTCACAGCTGATCTTCTTTCCTTGGTCTCACACAACTGGAACAAGTCCCTCCAGATCGTTGTTTTTAACATAACCAAAGCTTTCGATCAGGTCTGGCATGATGGGCTTCTTAACAAACTTCCTTCTTACAGTCTTCCACCTAAGCTTTGCTCTTGGCTCTCCAGTTTTATTTCTAATCGACGTATATCAGTTACTGCAGATGGTCATTCTTCCAGCTTCTACCAAATTAATGCTGGGGTACTTCAGGGCTTAGTGCTGGTACCCACGCTGTTTTCCCTTCTCCTTTCAATCTCTAAATATTTAAGTCCTGTGTGAACAAACTCCCTCTTACCACACTTAAAATACCCACCCACGGTACGTTAGTACTTAGGCAAACCTTTTAATATTGACGTTACATTTAAGCTATCGTGGTGTAGTTATATTTAAAATGTTGAAAATATAGCATTTAAAATGTTGAAAAAATAGCTTAGGAAGGTTATCTGATACGAAAGAATTTTTTTCTTATTCATGATACGAAGCAATTTTTCTTAGATGCAAAATTACCTTTAAAATGAGTTAGGTTGCATTTCAAACGCTTTGTATAAAATTTATTAAAATATGTGACCACTTTAAGACGAAACCTTATATTTCAAAAACTTTTGGCGTTTCAGCATTACCTTTCTGATCGGTGCTCAAAAGATAACAGTTAAGAGCAAATCAAATTACTGTGAAATAAGGGAAGTTACTGACGTAGCTTAAAAGTTATTTGTTCTTCCGCTAAAGTTTTATTCTTTTCCATAAAAACGTTTCTAAGATAAAAGAAAAACTGATTAAAGCAAGTAAATATAAACAGAATAAATACAGAAACAAAAATCGACATTGGGGCAGTAACTAAGAAAATATATTTTTCCTTTGAATTTTTATAGGTTGAAGCTAAAAATATATATGGGCATTTTTAGAGTCATGGGTCCTAAATTGTTTTCATTTATTTATAAAAAAGGTAAACTAATTTATTTGAAGTAAGCACAAAAGTAAACAATTAAATAATTTAAAGAGGTGATGAGGAACGTTATTTATCTAGATTAGCCTCAAAATTGCCCCTTAAAATTTTTGTTTCCAGCAAATTAATTAGTAAAATACAATATTAAACGACTTGTTTTTTCTGTAAAATCAGATATTGTGACAACAAAAAAAAAATCAAGAAAACAAATAATAATTGTTTTTATTTGGTTATATTACCTAAAATATGGTGGCCCTCTCTGTGTAAAGTGTAAATGTCAACAATAACCGAAAAATAAAAAGTCATATTATTTATCAAAAAGTTTTACAATTACATAACTTTTCTTTTTGACAAATACGGCACATCCATAAATATAAGTAATATCCAAAAACGTCTTAGATACGATATAAACGCAAAAGTGATAGTTATAGAAGTGGGTTTGCCCACAGGTTACACGACTACTAGTACAGGTGATGAGGCATTTTGGCTCGGACTTTTTTTGTCCTGCATGGATTTACCTGAAATTTTCACAGGAGATAGGGAATAGCCCAAGGATCAAAGTTTATATCATGCCGAAGTATGCTTTTATCCTGGGGGTGGTTGCCACCCCATCTTTGGGGGTGAAATTTTTTTATGACATTTTAACTACAAAAATGGATAAAAAGTAATTTAAGTAAAAAATATATTATACATGTTTTTCGTAAAACTAATATTTTTCGAGTTATTCGCGATTGAATATAAAAGTTTTTCGACGAAAAAATCGACGTTTTTAATGGGTTTTTCACGAATAACTTTAAAAATATGCATTTTATCAAAAAACTGTAGCAAGCAAAATTGCAGCTTATAAAAAAACTAAAAAAATGTTATATTATAATTTCTCTACAACCAATATGGACCGAGCTACGGCTTGTTAATGGTTAGCTTTTGTTCGTCAAATGCTAAATTTGAAAGATTCAAAGTCAAATAGCACTTTTCAAGGAAATTATATAAAGTCTTTTTTTAAAGTATATAATAGGACCTTTCTTTTAAAAACAAAAAAAGATTTTCTAGCATGAAAATTGAGCAAATTGATTAAAATAAGGTCGGTCCCTACTTTTTTCTACGAAAAGATCATTAAAAACAACCCCCTAATTACCCTCCTAATTAAAATGGATCTGTACCCTTCTGCGATTTTTTTATATATGTATTATTAATACATCACAGAAGTTTAACCAAATTAAAATGCTAAATTTTGAAAAAATTGAAGCTTAAAGTGAAAAACGATTTTCCGCAATTTCGTTAAAATAGCCATTTTCTTCAAAATAACTCCAACAATACTGGAGATACGAAAAAAATGCTAAAGTACCGAATTAAAGCTTTTTTAATAGCAAAGACTTTTTATTACATAGATTTTTCTGTACAATAAATATTTGGCCAGATATGGCCGTTTAAAGCCACTATTTACGAGCGAGCACCACCTTATTCTAGCCCTTTAAACTCATCCCATTTTAAAACTAAGAAATCTAAAAGGATTTAATTCACATAGCCTAGTGGCTCTTAAAAAATGCTACAAAATTATTTTTGAAAAAACTTTCTATCATTAAAGCTAAAGGAGCTATGCTTAAAAAACCAATCAATTTTTTTTCGAAAAATTCGAATAGCCCACCTCGGAGCATAATATTTTATACAACCTGTATACTTTATACTTTTACCGGTATAATTTTTGTCTATAATTCTACTTTTTTCCTATTTATATCTATTATATTGGTTTATACGAATTGCAATGTTGTTAGGGGTGGTTTTTAAGGATTGAAAATTTGCAAAAAATGAAATTGGTAATTTTTTAGGCAGTAATATTTTTAATAAATGGATCTGTCAAGCTATTATTTTTTGGACATAAATCTTTTTTTTAATTTAGCTATAATAAGGGTTGATTTATAAGTGTCAAAAGGTTGCAAAATAAAATTAGTACACAATATTTCAAGCAACAGCATTCTAAAATTAAATCACTGTGATAAATTAATCATATTTTAGGGTAAATATTTTTTCTTTAAGCTCTAACAAGGGTTGATTTTTAAGGGTTGACATATTTTAAAATTGTATTTCAAAGCATAAAACAATCATAAATCAACTAATCCAAACTAACTTTTACCCATCTTAAGGTTTAAAATGTTATTTTATAAGTTTTGAGAATTAGGGGTAGTTTTCACCCTTAAAAAACAATCAGCGCACATCACCATAAAACAGAATTTGAAGTAGAGGGTTAGAATCGCCTAATTTTAAATTTTTATGCAAATCTATGCAGGACAAAAAAATTGCGAAGTTTTGTCATTTTTTAGCTTTATTTCCGGGACTTTAATTATTATGTATCATCAAATCGTTTTAATTTGTCAAAAACATTTTTTTTTTGTAAATCTCATAAGGGCGGTTATTTAAAGGTTAAGTTATGGTAGTTAAATATTTATTATACCGTAAACTGTTAAAATATTTTTTTCTACAATAAAAGCGTTAAAATTTAAAAAAAAAATTTTTTTTTTGTAATTTCGTTATCAAGGGTAATTTTTAAGGGTTGAAACGTTAGAAATGTAATGTTAGATATAATTCACAACATAAAAATATATTCATTTTACATATTTAGCTATGATTTTAATGTACATAAGGTCTATTTCTATGGTTTTTCAATTTTTTAGCATAAGGGGTGCGTTTTACCCCCTAAAAATAAAAAGCACACCCTAAGCATATATAAACTTTGATCTAGAGGGTAAAAGCAACTTAATTCCAAATTTTCATAAAAATTGAAACTGTACAAAAAAATCCGGAGGTCAAACACCTTTTTTCTCCCCATCCACTGTACTATACGCCAAGTACATTCAACTGATGGCAATAGGCCCTATAATAAAATATAGAAAATATTTATTTTTATGCCCAAACAACATACAATATATAAGCGGTGTTTCAGACGAATCAATGTTGTCAAGCTCGTCCATATTATCCTAAGTCAACTAAACTTGGACCGTTAGTACTTAAAAATTAAAATGTGTCTTTAAAATAAGCCAGTAATTAAATACCTAAAATATTAAATAAGAAATGTAAACATTATTTACATAAAAAATTTACACCTGTCCCTCTAAGCCAATTAGACAATATTATTTTGACAGTTAACCATAGCAACCTTCAAATTTTTCGAATTTTATTTTTTTCCTGTCTAGCTGGGCAAACAAAATAATTAAGTGGAATTTTTTATCTGACAACTCAAGTCCAATATTTTTATATTTTTTTAAAATAAATTTTAAATGTAAAACCTTCCCCCGCGTCTTTTAACTAATATCCAGACATTTTTCCTCAGTCAACTTTTTTCTAAAATGCAAAATTTCTTTAAATAATTCAAGCAGTAAGAATATTCTAGGTTGTAATTTACTGTATTTTGTGTGTAAAGGTGTATTAAACAAAATATACTCCTTATTCTAGAGAACAAGGTACCTACTAGAACTATGGAACTTAGTAAAAGAGTTTTTAAAAATTTTTGGCCACAATTCGATCGTTAGATTATTTATTTAAAAGAATAATTTTCTTTTTAGTTTTTCGAGGAAAAATTGCTAAAAAGTAGATAATATTTCACGAGAAACAGATGTATTCTTAATCTTACAATTAGTTTAACTTTTGTTATACAAAAAAAATATAATTTGTTACGGAAAAATTTTAAAAAGCATAATCTAAATTTGGTATTTTTTCGAAAAATATTTTTTTGGCTCGATTCACTGTGCAATGAGTTTCTACGAATTTAACATTAAATTATATAACATATAAACAATAGTATTTATCATGGTTAAAATAAATTACTTTTTTTTAATTTAGAGTAAAAAATTACGTTTTGTTCTAAATTACCTATAAAATAGATTTTCTAATCCTTGGATTTGTCCTATTTTTTATGTGAACAAGTCAGTGAACATTTTTTTATTTAAAAAGTACCCTCATAATTGGAATTTATAATGTTTAAGCGATCAAAATTTACAGGGCGCAGCCGGGAAAAAGTTTCGGGGGGGGGTTATGAAATTACTGCATCTTTACAAATTTTAAACAAAAATTTATTTCTTATAAACAGAATATTGCACTTATCGGTAAACAAAAATAAAATTCCACATTTAGGATGTTCCTAGCATACACTAAGTTTAAGAAAAGAAAATTAAAAAAAAAAAAATAAGAGAAAATAAACCAAACTAAGTTTTAACTTTCTTGGCTTTTAAACAAATTTTTCTAAAATATCTTCTACACATTGGGTCAAGTTTCTATAAATATGTAAAAGAGTAAGACCATTTAGCACCGCTGATGGTTTGAGCGATTTCTCGAATTTTAGATTAATTTTTCTTAAATTACATAGTAGAAATTAATTGAGGACTGCGTTTAAATAATCAAACAAAAAATTAAACTTTATATTACTTCATGACTCTTGTTAATTTATAGTTTCGGTAACTTTTATAACGGAAATAAATAAAATTTGCAAAATAATTTTAAATCAAGGCTAAATTTCGCGGAGGTTTTAACCACAACCCTCAAGGTGCGCCCTGAAATTTAAAAGCCGGCAGTTGTTTGCCTTTAATAAGGAATACACATTTTAAATATATGTAAATACCGACAATTTTCCAATTTATTTTCTTGTGCCTAAAATACGTGATTTTAGACAAAAATATATTCCTTTTAATACGTGTTCAGCTATAATACTATTAAATATGAGACATAGCTTGATACCACATTTTTAAATAACTTTAAATTAAAACTTATTTATATTACTAAAATATTAAGTAAGTTAGTATTACCCAACGAATTCTTGTATAGAAATAAAACAAATTTGTTTGGCATTAATAAAATCAAAGGGACAAGGCGGGGAGGTTCTTGTAAACACACTGCACCGGCAACGTTGGTTAAACACAATGAAAAACATTACTCCAAAAATAATAAGTTTTATAATGTTTATGACATTGCACCATAAATAACGTTTTTATAAATTGATGAATTTTTATTTTTAAAAATTATTTTTAAAGCCAGAAAACTATTTTGTTTATTATCTGAAGTGACATAAGTCTTTCACTTTAGGTGCTTAATTCGATTGCTGTTGATCGAGTCCGTTAACAAAACTGTTAACATCGTTAACACACATCGAAGTGCCGTACAATACCTGATTTAATATAATTTTTTATCAAACGAATACAGCAGCTGTCGAAATCAACCTTGTTGCCGGTGCAATCGGATCTTGGAACTGTCATATCAATAAATGTTTATATTTTTAAATAATTGTATTACATTTTCAAGATAATTTCCTGATTTTGATTTTTGAGATCTGGCACTTTGTTTATGTTTTTCTAAAAAAAAACAAACAGATTAATAAACCAAACACCCTGCCTACAAACTGGCGTTGCGTTAATTCTAGTCCTTGAGTTCGTTGGTATTACCCGATAGAATAGGAATTGAAACATTAGCACGAAAGTATTCATCAGTGAAATAATGTATTTCTTATTTATAACAAGTGTAATACATGTTATACTTTTTATTAGTTTAAAGGAGCTTTTAAACATTATTTAGGTGCCAAATATATAATCCAACCCATTCCTGTACATTAAGCAAAAAAATAAAAAGCGTCAATGACACTTTTCAATGCGCGCATTTAAACAATGCCAATAAAAAAACGACACATATTTTTTTATCAAACAATTACATTTATTAACCATAAACATACGTAAAATTACATCAGCATGAAGTTAAGTTATTTTAAATAACAACGCAACAAATATAAATTATATAATTTTAAAACGTAAAATTAAACATTTGTCATGGTTTTTCGTGACGTTTACCATATACATTATTTAAATAATTTTTTAGTTTATAGATTCGTAAATAAAGTAAATTATTTAGGGTTTTCCATTACATCATAATCTAAAGTAAATAATTAATTACTTTTAGTTACATCCTTTGCTTGTCTCCAAAATCTCATGGAGAAACTATCACGAAAACTAGTATGGACTCTTAGTATTATCTGTTTTTAGTCGGTGTCACGAGGTAGCAAGTTCTTGCTGAAAACCCTCTAAAAAATGTTTGTAATAAGAATCGAGATATGTTTCCTAGACCCTTTTAATTTCTCTAACGACTTCCATATTTGGCTAAAAAAAAAGTCATGCTATGATGAAGCATCAGGCCAAATTTCGGTAAAATACGATTGACAGTTTTTGTACAAAAATTTGCGATCCAATTTAATTAAAAAAATTGCAAATTGGTTAAAGCTTCGAATATGGGACTTAAATGTTTGTAGTGACAAGCGAGATCGGTCTTGGTCTTGGGTCTTGGTCTTGGTCTTGCAACAAGACCAAGAACAAGACCGAGACCAATACCAAGACCGCCTTTTCGCTTTCCCAAGACCAAGACCAAGACCAAAAAGACCCAAGACCAAGACCAAGGAGTGCAAGACTACGCAAGACCAAGACCGACCTGCAAGACTCTTTCACTTCTGCGACATTTTTTTTTAAATTATTATTAAATATTCAATATACAGAGGTATCTCATATAGACATGACAAAAAATGTGTCGAGAACTGCCAAAAAAAGTGATTATTTAATAAGTAAAAGGTTTCTTTAATAAAGTAATAATTAAATCGATGCTTTGTTCTTTTATACCGTTCTCTTACAACGATAACGAGGAAATTTAATATCATGTTTTAAAAATAATGAGATGGTGGGTGACTCAATGGTCCGACAAAACTTGATATCTCCGAAACCGTTTACGACAGAGAAAAACTAGGGGTACAAAAGTTATAGAAGGCAAAAATTACTTTCATATTCCTAATGTTTTTTTTTTAAATTAGCTTTCTACTGATGCCACTTACAAAGTGCATTAAAAATTTTCGAAATCCAAAAACTACATTATTTTTGTTTCACACTATTAGAAGTGGCACCATTAGATTGCTTCCTAAAACTAAGATATAATTGTGAAAGTGATGAATTTATAAAAATATATTTGTCATGTCATATAGCAATACTTTTTATAAATATGGAATTTAAAAATCACTTTCAGTTTAGACGGAAAATAAAAGTCAAAACAATGCAAAAAAATAATAATGAAATCATTTTTGTTAAAACCAAAAATAATATTTTAAAATCATATACGTCCATACTGTTTCTATATGACAGTTCAACTATTTCAGCATAATATACAGGGTGGCGATTTTTTTAATGCATTTTTCGCTATAAATATATTTTTTTTGTTTTGTTTTAGGTTGAAAGCTAAAAATAGGAAAGTTTTCTTGATGGGTAGTGGATTCTTCGGAAAATTCGAGAATAGAAATTTTACTCCCTTTTTTTATATAATTTTTTTATGTTAAGTTTTTCACTATCAGGATCAATTTAAGAGATAATTTTTGATTATTTAATAGTAGGCTTGGACTAGACTGCGTAATGGCCGCCCCGTTTCATAAAAAACAAATGATACGCCTCTTATAATTTAAATAATGTAAATGTCGCGTGCATCTTATTTCTCGTTTAGAAACGCCTTTACCAAAAATTAAAGTTTTGATTATTTTAAGTATTTACAATAATGGCTCTTAATTATTCCAATGATAAAAAAGTGGATATGCTAGAAATTTATTTTAAATCTAACAAAAATACAGAAGCTGCAGCACTTGCATACGAAGAACAATTTCCGGAGCGGTAACAACCTAACCAAAGACATTTTAGATTCTTAGTTACGAACTTGTTAGTCTATGGATCTTTTGTGAAACCGAATCCCAAAACTTATACGAAAAATAATGAAGCAAGAGAGGCGATTATAATAAAAAACGTTAGAGATGATCCCACAACATCGGTTAAAAAAGTGGCAATTCCTAAGTCATCTGTGCATCGGTCTTTAAGAAAACAACGTTTTCATCCATACAAACCACGTATTGTCCAGGGTCTTCAGGGGAATGATTTCAATAGACGAATCACCTTTAGTCGATGGTTTATTACTAAATGTCAACAGATACCCAATTTCCAATCCAAGGTTCTCTGGACAGACGAAACCTGGTTTACAAATTGTGGAATTTTTAATAGGCACAATTATCATTGCTGGGATACAGAAAACCCACACAATTTAGAAGAAAGACGGCTACAAACAAGGTTTGGCTTTAATGTCTGGTGTGGCATCATAGGTAATTTAAAATGCAGCTTAAATTTACGTCTCACAATTAAATAAAACATTTATTTTTCTGTCTTAAACAACCGTTTAATTGGACCATTTATTTTTGAAGAAACTCTGAATGGAGATAGGTATTTGCTACTCCTGCAAGAACAGATTTTACCGGCCATTAGAAATACAGTTCCGCCAAATAAATTGAATAATTTCTGGTTCCAGCAAGACGGATGTCCAGCGCACAGTACCAAGGAGGTGATGGAGGTCCTTAGAAATACCTTTAATGACAACATAATATCTAATAATGGGCCAGTTGCTTGGCCAGCTAGATCACCGGACATCACACCCCCTGATTTTTATCTATGGGGACACGCAAAAAATGAGGTATACGAGTTTTCTCCGCCCGAAACTAGGCTGGAACTAGAACACAGGGTACGGGATGTGTTTGCTTCCATCAACCGAAACACGTTACGCCGAGTAACCCGCAAGGTGTTGGAAAAATGCGAGAAATGTGTGGAAAATGGAGGAAGACATGTACTGTGATTTTATTTTCTTGTTTACTGATACATTTTTGTTTTACAGTAGTGTTTAATTATTATCAGTTTAAGGTAATATTAGGAAGTATTAATTTTTGCTAAAAGCATCATTTTTTTGTATAAGTTTTGAATTTCGCTCTCACAAAAGATCCATAGGGTAACAAGTTCATCACTAAGAATCTTAAATGTCTATGGTTAGGTTGATGCCGCTCCGGATGCGGATCATTTGTTTTTTATAAAACGGGGCGGCCATTACGCAGTCTAGTTTAAGCCTACTATCAAATAAACAAAAATGATCGTTTTTAGAGCTTAAGCAATCTGAAAACCTAGACTTGTGATACATCCATTAAAAGCTCTTAAAGAGCTTTTTTCAAAAATATAAAAATCCAATATGGCGTCCGTATGAAAATCCAAAGTTTGGGTAAATATCTCAAAAACAAATAAAATTAAAAAAGTATTTTTACTTAAATTAAATTCTTCTTAAAAAAGTGTTCCAATAATGTAGTAATCTTAAAACCTTAAGATTGGTAGTTTGCGAGCTACAGGCAAAAGTTAAAAATGAACCATTTTGGTTTTTCTTAATTATCTCAAAAACCAAAAAGGTAAATAAAATCTGAAAGCAGATTTAATTTTGCAATTAAATTGTCTAAAACATTCTTAATTTAACCAACACTGTAGCTCTAATGGTTCCCGAGTTACCAATACATGTAGGCCCAATTTGGGACACACTGTA
The DNA here is from genome assembly GCA_019359885.1 of Listronotus oregonensis. Lineage (NCBI taxonomy): Eukaryota > Metazoa > Arthropoda > Insecta > Coleoptera > Curculionidae > Listronotus > Listronotus oregonensis. The sequence continues at coordinate 49,399 of JAHBCN010000190.1, forward strand.
TATTCTCCCCAAAATGTTTTAGCATAGTATGAAATTTATAAGTAACTTAGGCTTAATGGAAAAACCAAATGTGCAACGCATGAGAAGGAAATTTTCAAAAGGTTTTATGGAAAATAAAGATTTAGGAGAAAATAAAAATCTTTGAGTATTTCTCGATGAAACCTGGATCTTCTCGAACAGCTCTTTCCACAGGTCTTGGCAGGATGACGATGTATATTTCAGTGGAAAGGTAAAACATTCTAATGACTAATTATACGCTAGAAAAAACATGTACTTTCCTACAATTAAGGAAAATTAAAGGGCCCATTTTGTTTTAAATCACAGGGTTAAGCACTTTCACAATTCTCTAATAAAATTTTGTTTGGCCTTATAAATTATCTACATCTACAAGGCCGAAAAAAATTTTTTTTTTTTTTATTATTGCTATTTTCTAACAACAGCAATACATTTTGAGTTTTCTCACCAAACCTTTCTTGTAGGAAATTAAATTACGAGACTCTATCTGCAATATTTTTCTCTAAGACCAACACTAATAAAGTTATGAAATAATAAAACAATAAAAAAATGCGTCTTTTTAATTTCTTTCATGCTTTCTTTACTGCGAACCTTTCTGAGAGGCAGCATGTGTCGATACGTATTATATACACTTTTCTGGAGGGTTTCAACAACTCTTGTTTGTTAATTGATAAGGCTTGGTCTTGTAAGTCCACAATTTTATTCATCTTCCAACTTTAATTTTCTTTGTTGTAAAAAATTTAAAAGATAATATTAAAAAATTGCACCTGTGTGTTCTATAGGTAAATACCTACCTACATTAATTGTTTTCGTCTTTTACAATACCTTTATGAAAAGCCAAAATACAAGAGAAAACCCTATTCCTATACAATACAACAATAATAAATTGAATTATATTATTCGTGCTACAGATAAAATCCTACGTTTATCTGAAAATCGATATTATATTGCGTAATCTTTATAATACTGTTAAAGCGAATCGTGCAAAATTAAGACCGACATTATTTAACACAGAAAATAATAAAAAAACGATTTTAAAAGCTAGTTAAGAAATTTTTCTTTTTAAATTTGCAAAAAAAAAGGAATATTACAGCTTGAAGTTTAGTAAATACTACTTATTTTTTCAGCAAACATTTAAGAGGGGAAGAGTTTAAGACGGGGGTGTTCACTTGCCTCTAAACCACTTTAGGTAAGTAGATTTTTTTTACATGCTTAATTAACATATTGTGTATGTACTATTGAAGAGTGTAGTTTATAGACTGGTTAAAATGGCTATGATCAGTTTAGTTTAAGAAAAATATTTTTTTAATAGTCCAGATATTAGATATAGTCCAGTTAAGTTTCATAATAAACGCTCATAAGTGTATTTCGCAAAATGGACACAATTTTGTTAATTTACTTAAGTACTAAGTTTTTTTGTACTTACTTTTTTAGGTTAATTTGCTTTCCATATTTTTTTATTGTATTATATATACAGGGTGATTCATGAGAAAATGTCACTATTCAGGTACGTAGTCGGGGTCCAAAAATAAGCATAAAAGTCTATACAAATATGGGTCCGCAAGGCCTTCGTTTCCGAAGTACAAGGTGTTTAGGTTTTTATTTAATTTTTCTATTTTTAAATAAAATCTATGATATTGTAAAAATTGGTATCCGGGGGTTTTTTGGTATGACGGATTCGAACCTAATTTTAGTACGGCTCTTACTGGTAGGTAGTGCCACCTATAGTTTGTCCAAGCTAACATTTTTAGGTTGGCAATGCGAATATCCCTACATATTAGTAAATTTTGTTTTTTAGATGTAAGTTGGCTGATATAAGAATTTTAGTCAGGACCGTACTGAGGGAAGGGAGTTTCAAAATTTTGATATCTTAAAAAAATTGTTGTTAGATTACAATAACTAAATATATCAGTATTTTTTTCTTGCTGTTCATATATTTCCATAAATTGTGAAAGCTTGATGTTTGGCCATAATATTTTATTAAAAATTATCATTTTCGCCTATCTAGTGCAGATTAATAGTTATTTATTGTGTTTGTTATTTAGAAATAGTTTACACTTTTTGTACACACTTAGTCCTTAAATACACCTTCAATTAGAACGCTTAGGTACGTAAAAAAAATGTACAATAGTGTACACTATTTCTGAATATCAAACAGACCTGTTATGTTTTGTTATATTTGCAGGCAAACTCTTTACAGTTGAATTAAAATATCCTGATGAAATATCTCACTATAAGGGATGGTTCGATATCCCTTATTATGCAAATTTACAATTTTTTAAAGATGCCTAAAGATAAGTCGATTTATTTCATCTGATATAACTTCATTAGCTGCTTCCTATATTAAATTATAAAATAAATAAAACAAAACAGTAATAATCATTTATTTATTCAGAGTATTATTAACACAATAAGATGCTTATATTTTATAAAATAAATTTATCAAAAACGTTGGAAGGTCGTGTTTAAGGCTTTAGAAGTGGCAGTATCCACCAGGGGTTTTTATGAAAAAGCAAACATATATAATGACAAAAGAAAAATGTATGCAATTTGTACGCAGCAGATACTAGTCTGGACACTTTTAAGATAAGAGAGCAGACAAAGTGGTAGGTTTGGCGTTTTAGCAGCTGGACTGTAAATGGATGCTTGTGAGTTCAAGCATTTTGGCAACTACTGTGGCCATTGATGTAATGTGTTTAAATGAAATAGTCATTTAATATTTAGTTTTTTATTAAAAGCAGTAAGGTAGTTTAATAAAGAAAAGCTAAAAAGTTAAAAGAAGATAACTTGTAAATGATTTTTATTACCATTTACCTTATTAATATGCTAATAATGTGGGTCCCATAAAATAGGGAATGTCTTATTATTTTTAAATATATACCATTTCAATAGCATTGAATTCACAATAATATGGATGCAAGCGCAGCACTTGATGACCACCCTTCTGAATAAGAGCATCGACGACATAAGATTTGGGAGACTTTGGTAGGTGCTGAATCAAGCACCACAAAATCTCATTTGTCGCCGATTCTGCAAAAGGAATATTTCGGTTTTTTAACCATTTAACCATATTTTCTTTCTTCCCGCCACTATATGGCCAGTTTTCTAACAACCTACTATGGTAGCTGGCATTACCTAAAATGACTAATGAAGGCCTTTTCAAATTAGGCAGTAGATCATCTCTAACCCACTTCTCAAAATTTTCAGCTTTCATCTCGCCATGGTAATCTCCTGTTTTAGTTTTAGATTTAAAACTTCTACAGGCACCATCAACAAATCCTTTTTCTGAACCAGCATATAGCATAATGTATCTAAGGAAAATATAAGTATTTCATTAGTTTTTTAATTAAATATACTTTAATGTTTCATAAGAATGCCGCAAGTGTGTTCTGTAGTTTAATGTTGTCTAAGAGCTACAGGTTTAATCATATGTCCTATGTATGAAAGAGACCCTAACTGAGGTATCTACCAAATCTGTCATATACAGTGTGTCCCAGGATGAGCGAATTTATAAGTAAAAATGACAAAAAATTTTGGAGTTGATACCGTTTGGCATCCAGCCCTGCTTGATTAAAAATAAAATTTAGCATATTTTTTTTTTTTAAAATCAAGCATGCTTGATACAAGCATTTTTAAATTTTATGAGTAAAAGTAGATTTCTGGCAAGATTTAAAAAAGTTTATAAGAAAAAGTTGTTTAGAATGCGAAATTATGCCCGAATACCGAATTTCATAACCATAGGTTTACTTTGATTTTTACGTTTAAATTATTTACTTATTAAATATGAATAAAAATTAATTGGTAAACAAAACGTAAAAAAAAAATTCTAAACAACTTTTTCTTATAAACTTTTTTTATATCTTGCCTAAAAATACTACTTTACCTACTCATAAAATTTTAAAAATGCTCGTATCAAGGCATGCTTGATTTTTAAAAAATAAAAATATGCTAAATTTTATTTTTTAATCAAGCAGGGCTGGATGCCAAACGGTCAAATTTCAACCCCAAAATTTTTTGTCATTTTTACGTATAAATTCGCTCATCCTGGGACACACTGTATGTGTTTTTTCTCAGGAAAGGGGTATCCTGCTATGCTTAAAGTCTAAGTGTTTACATACTACGAGTGTCTAGAGTGAAGTCAGATCTAAATTTACTGATAAGTTTTTGTAGTCTCGAAACTCTAGAGATAAAGGTGCGGAAGAAGTGGGAAATGTGAAGTGGACAATAAAGGGATGCATCTGAGTAGACTTTTAATTTGCTCTAATTGGGATATACAAAAGAAGGAATTATGACAGCTAATGCTTTGGAGCAGAAGCTGTAAAAATATTCCTAAAAGAGAAACAGGTCTTCTACAGCTTGTCGGTGTGCAAGAGGAAGCTTTTTTTGTAAAACTGTGATAATTTATAACGCCAAACAAAATTTTATTAGAGAATTGTGAAAGTGCTTAACCCTGTGATTTAAAAAAAAAATTGGCCCTTTAATTTTTCCATAATTGTAGGAAAGTACATGTTTTTTCTAGCGTATAATTAGTCATTAGAATGTTTTACCTTTCCACTGAAATATACATCGTCATCCTGCCAAGACCTGTGGAAAGAGCTGTTCGAGAAGATCCAGGTTTCATCGAGAAATACTCAAAGATTTTTATTTTCTCCTAAACCTTTATTTTCCATAAAACCTTACAGAAACATTTAAGAATTAAATATACAAAGTTGGTGCCAAAACGATCTTGACGTTACTATCCACACATACTCACTCACAATACCTCGCTGACCAGGCCACTGCGGTTAAGTTTAAAAATTAATTTAAAAAAAAGTAGTAATCTGATGCCTCAGTACCTTGGCAATCTAAACCTAAACAGGTGTTGTTTTTTTTATAATTAACAACGGTTGACAGCATCCAAATAGATTCATCTTTAAAGAGCGTTTTTTAACAATAAGTATCAAAATGGCTGATAAAAACGATTTGGAAGATATCTTAAATGCAGCATAGGAAGCTTCTTCCAGTTTACTTCCAGTGAAATCTAAAAAAAGGTATGAGAAAGTGTATTAGGTTCTGCGAGTGGAGTCTAAGAGATTTAAAGAAATTGATGAAAACCTAATGCTGGCTTATTTTTACAAAAAGGTTGGCTATGGTAGGCTATTTTATATGATTTTAGAACTGTACATAGGTAATAATCTTGGTTGGAGATACATTACTAACCGCAACGTTGTCTAACAATTAACAAATAAAGACAATGGAAGTCCAAGATTTTAGTGGTATTGAAACCATAACATTGTCCAACACTTCCAAAAATATCCGGGTTATTAAAATCCTAATGATATTGAAAATCAAGAGGAATGTGCGCGGATGACGTCACCACTTTTTTATATCCGATCACAACACTACTAAAACACGTTACTGTATAGTGTGTGATTATAAACCAAAAAACAAACTTAAAATTAATGAACATGTTTTTAAAAATTTAGGGAAATCCAATATTTTTGACGCTCACTAACGGCTAAACGAAGCAATTTCAGAGATAACCATGCTAACTTTAATCGATCTGTTTTGACGTTGGCGTCGGAAGTCTGTCAATAAATTTTGTATACGTATTTTCCGAGCACCGTGTATGTATACTGTTTATTCTTTATAAAGTGTGGTTATTTAAGTGCGCAACATATGGGATTTTTTTTATTAAATGCACAATCAAAATACAAATATTGCCAAAGTTAGTGCATATACTTCGTTTCACGAAGGTTTGTACTTTCGTCATCAATTTCCTTACCTTTTTTAACAAATTAAAAAGGTCAAAAACAGACTGAAACAAATTAATGACGTCAAAAAGGTTGGTCGTTTCTTAAAATCAAAATGGCTGCCGTTCAGCAGCTGATTTTTTAAAGCTACAATAATAATATCCTAAAATATGGGTTATAAAATTATGTCATTTTTCAAACTTGTTTTGTCAAAAGTAAGGTCAGATTTTATTTTTATTTTCGTATTTTTATTGTGTAAAATGCCTCGACGGTATTCAGAAGGTGAACAAAATATGATTTTAAACCTTATTGACTATTTAACACAGGAGAGAGATGCAGGAATTAACCTGTTACTACTTACTGCAGTTTTAGAGGTAAGTAGATTTGTTTATTCTTGTGGTTTGTTATTGGTGTACATATTAAAATGTAAATTATGACTATATTTCTTTGAAAACGTTTGTTGCTAGCAAGGTATAAGATAGCACGGTACAAGAATATTATAAAAATAAACCAATTTATAGACCGTCTTTTTTAGCCCGAAAATCGGAAAGAGTTTAAAATAACTGCAAATCGTTATATCGCAGGTATTTCTTTCTGGTTTTTTATAAGGCTTAATTAACACTGTTGGCTTTAAAAATTAATCTTGCTAAAATGTTGTATTCGGATAATTACTTGTTCCATTATGCCGATTAAAACACCAATTTTCTAAAAATCGGGGTTTCGATGGTCTTTCATCATGAGAAACACAAAAAAACAAAATTGAGACAAGAATAACGTTAAGTCTAGATATTTTTAGGCTGAGATAAAGAGAATCTTGAATCGCCGAGAACTCTGGTCCAATCGAATTTTTGATTTAAGCTTAGCTTTTCCTTAAAAAAATTTAAAAATTTTATTGGTGCAATCGGATCATGATGAATTAAAATTTTTATTAGAAAACCATTCTGAACGTGCTCTAAAGAACGCATTTAAACGTACTTGCATCAATATTGCCTAACTTTAATTAAAAATGTGAACAGCATTGAATTTATATGAATTAGCTACGACAACCCTTTTTTCCAAGTAATGACGTCATTGATGACGAAAGTACAAACCTTCGTAAAACGAAGTATAACCGATAATCATATTAGGTGCACTTAGAATCGTTGCAAGTAAAACAGCATACAGGGTAGGTCAAAAAATATAAAAATTGTACAAGAGTAAAGTACCCTTATTTCAAAAAATTAAGCAAAATATTATAAAGGAAAGTTGTTAAGAATACAAAATTATGCCTTAATACCAAAACATGGGCTTCAAAGATTTTTTTGTTTTTTTTTTGAAAACCCTTTAAAATTTCTTTTTATTATTATTTTTTAATATTTACCTTAAACATTCTCATAAATTATTCAAAATAAAATCAATTTTGCATAAGTTTGTTTAAATTCAAGCATATTTGTAACATTAACATAGATTTTTTAATTGTTTAGGGAATCACAATTTCATTTTTGTTGCAACGATATTAAACACAACTTTAAAATTTTACAAAAATTATTTTTAATGAGGTAAAACATAAGTTATGATAATATGCATGTCAAAAACGCACATTCAAAGTGCAAAATTTTTATTTTAAATATTTATTAAAAAACTGTACAAACCAATAAACTTTATTAAAAAAACATACTAAAATTATAGTGGATACCCATGAAAAAAAAAACAAATTAGGTTTAAAAGTAAACATTATGGCAGTGTGGTGACAATTTTTTTTCTTAAATAATTAATTATTTTCCTCTTATTAAGTTTATTTGATTTCGAATGTCTTCTCCAAGGCAGTTAACGTTAACGCCCAGTCTGTAGGTTATTTTCAGGACTTTAATTTGCAACAGGTTGAAAGATGTTAGAAGTTGTAGAGGGTGATTACCTGAATATGACTATATAGTTTTAGACTCTAAAAAAGTGTGCAGGGGTGGGGGGTGGAGGGTTAAAAGTGCTAAAAACGTGTTTTTCGCTTCTGCAAGCCCATTGTTAATTTTAGAGGAACACGTTTAAAATGTTTTTTTAGGTACTAAAAAAACCTATAATTTGAGCCCGGTTTAAATTGATTTGGTCCATTTGTTTATAAAAAAAATGCAAAAAAAACGTTAAAAATAGCCATTTTTTGAAATGTTGATAATTATTGCAAAATATTTTTTAATCCATTTTTGTCATCGCAAAACATTGTTTTTTTTAATTCTTAATTAAATGAGGGGTTCTAAAGCATGATCGGATAATTTTTTGCTAAGATAATTGACTTTTACTGATTTTAGAGCCCTAATCTAGTAGGCTATATCTTTTTTGTTAATAAATATTTTAGGTATTACAAATTGTCTTTTGCTTTTTCAAGACTTATATTTTACTAATTTAGATCAACGAAATAAAAAAAAATAATATTAAGTCCTTCGTTTTTAACCTGGAAAAGAAGGTACTTTTTTGTTAATAAACAATTGGAGCTGGAGCGCCCCCTGCATAAGTTAAGAATTTTAAACCAAGAAATATGGAAAGCTGGCTTCAAAACAATTATTTTTGAAAAAAAGAAGTCTCTATGACCAGTAGGAATCGAGTTACCAATTTTGCTAAAAGATGTGTGTAAAGTGACTGATACTTTCGTCGGCGCCAGGGAGGTAGTGATGGGGATAGAAGCTCTCGGACTGACATGCCGAGTCAAAAACTGAAATCAAGAGTTTAAATCAGCGGAGCGCTAACAAAATAGCCATTTCTTTGCAAATTTTCATCGGATCAAGTTTTTTTTTTTAATCTAGGGTAGCGCAAAAAGTTTAAAATAATGGCGCATTGAGTTTTTAAAAATTATCATATTTTTTTTTTATTTAAATCCATGCGCCTCAGCTCATTTTTGATGGTAATATTAAACGCACTTTTAAAATCAAGAAGCCAGATTGGTGTTCATGAATCCTCCAATTAAAATGGTATTGGCGAGAGATCAATTAATGTATCTGAACCTGAAACTGAAATTTTAGCTTCAGAATAGGCATTTTTCATGATTTTTTTTTATTAGCTTATTGCAAAGCCACATGAAAATAAAGGCCAAAAATATTTTTTTCCGATTTTTTTGGCCTCCGGAAACGCCTTAAAAATCAATTTTAAGTTTAAATTTTGTAGGCCCGTGACGTCACGGCCCTAAATTTTCTATTGGTGGAATTTCTGCTTTGTTGTCAGCTTTTTGTTATTCGATACGCCTGTCATTAAATATCGATATGCGCAACACCTACAAAGTTGGCGTTTCCTAAACAGACTTGGCATCCATGTTGAATTTGATTGGTTAGGGGAGTGGCGGGCTATTTAAATTACAATGATAATTAAACCTTAAATAGAAAAGTAAGGGGTTTGTATTTTTCCGTGTTATTTAGCAGGTTTTGCTTAATTGTGTTTCTACTTTTAATTTTTACACACAACATTCTCAATATCAATTGAGTGAAAATACCCTATTGATATGTCGTCTTCAGATAAAAAAATTAAATATAAATAAAATTAGGTTAATTGATTAGACAGGCCCACAAAAAAAGTGGTGTGTGCTGGGTGTGGGTATAGGATTTTCTGGAGTATTTTTTTTCCTAAACACAAATGTAAAGTAGAAATTGGGGGTCAAACAGCAAATAATCAAGAAAAGGCATAATTTCAGATATTAACGATTTTTTATTAATGTAAAGCGTCAGTATCTTAAAAACTATTAACGATACACAAAACTTTATAGGACACAAACTATGTATTTTTACAAGACCTTTAACTTAGGTAATTTTTTTCGTCTAAATGGAATATTTTTCGAGTTATAATCAAATAACCGAATTTTTAGGATTTTTTAAAGGTATGGAAAAAATTGAAAATTAATATATTTTTTTATTCTTGAATGTTAATTGCAAATTCTAAGTAATTTAAATAACTATAATAACTTCTTTTTTTCAAAAATATTTGTTTTGAAGCCAGCTTTCCATATTTCTTGCTTTAAAATTCTTAACCTATGCAGGGAGCGCTCCGGCTCCAATTGTTTATTAAAAAAAGAATCTCAAACAAAGGACTTAATTTTATTTTTTTTATTTCGTTGGTCCAAATTAGTAAAATATAAGTCTTGAAAAAGCAAAAGGCAGTTTGTAATACCTAAAATATTTATAAACAAAAAAGATATAGCCTACTGGATTAGGGCTCTAAAATCAGTAAAACTCAATTATCTTAATAAAAAATTATCCGATTATGCTTTAGAACCTCTCATTTAATTAAGAATTAAAAAACCTATGTTTTGCAATGGCAGAAATGGATAAAAACATATTTTTGCAATAATTATCAACATTTTAAAAAATGGCTATTTTTACGGTTTTTTTTTGCATTTTTTCATAAACAAATCGACCAAATCATTTTTAATACTTAAAAAAAACATTTTAAACTTATTCCTTTAAAATTTACAATGGCGCTTGCAGAAGGGAAAAACACGTTTTTAGCACTTTTAACCCTCCACCCCCCACCCCTGCAAACTTTTTTTCGAGTCTCAAACTATATAGTCATATTCAAGTAATCACCCTCTACAACTTCTAGCACCTTTCAACCTGTTACAAATTAACGTCATAAACAGCCCCTATTTTTACCTACAGACTGGGCTATTAGCCGAAGAGGCCGAATTAGTTATAATATGTGGAGATAACTATAAGCGTGAAACAGCAGATATTTTCAATAAAAGACATCCAGAGAACAAGTTCATTATTCAACTGTAAACAGAATTTTGGTTAATTTCAAACAGACAGTAGACTATTAGTATTGCGATCTACTGTTAGTAAATTTTACGATCGGATAATTAGATGTATTGAACGAGATGGTGGACATACAGAGACGTGTCGATATTTTTTCTTGCACATAATTTTATTTTTTTTATGCGCTTTAACTATTTTCCATTCTATGTAAATTAATTTTGATTTGTTAATTGTTAAGTTATAACATCGGCACTAACCAAACTATTGATTTTGAGATTTGTGTGCGATTAGTGCATACATAATGCAATTATATAATATAATAATAATGTTTACTTTTAACACTTGTTTGTTCTTTTTCATGGGTGTCCGCGATTATTTTAGTAGGGTTTCTTCTTGCTGTGCCGTACTCTATTTAGAACGTAGGCGCCCTCTCGCACATACCTGTGTTGCGTAACAACTAGACCCAGATATGGGGACGACCGGCGTAACGTGCCTTCCGAAGCACATGTAAGAGGGTTTACTAGGCATAAATACTACACAGTGAGGTGACGAGCTATGAAAAAGTCCAATGGATAATGCGGGATTCGAACCCGGGTGAGAGGCTGGTACGCTGCCACTGCACCAGCTCGCCACGTAGGGTTTATGTTTGTATATTAATTTTTTATTAAACATTTTAAATAAGAATGTTGTACTTTTAATGAGCTTTTTTTAATAGGCATATTATTGTAACTAATGTTTTACCTTATTAAAGAGAATTTTTGTAAAATTTTAAAGTTGTGTTTAATATAGTTGCAACAAACCTAAAGTTTGTGATTCCCTAAAAAATTAAAAATCTATGTTAATGTTACAAATATGCTTGAATTTAAACAAAGTTATGCGAAATTGATTTAATTTTAAATAATTAATGAGAGTGTTTAGGTTAAATAATAAAATAAGAGAAATTTTAAAGGTTTAAAAAAAATACGAAAAAAAATCTTAGGAGGCCATGTTTTGGTATTGAGGCATAACTTTTAATTTTAAACAACTATTCTTTATACCATTTTGCTAAATTTTCTGAAATAAGGGTACTTAACTTCTGTACAATTTTTATATTTTTTAACCTACCCTGTATACTGTTTGACTTGCAACCATTCTAAGTGCACCTATTATGATTAATGAACATGCACCAACTTTTGGCGATATTTGTATTTTGAATGCAATTAATAAAAAAAATCCCATATGTGGCACACTTAAATGACCACACCGTACAGGGTCTTTGATTATATTTACGTGGCTTCTGGAGCCTTTATTTTTGAAGGCAGAAAAAAATGCTTCATATAAAAATTGTAGGTTTTTTCCATATTATCTTTTGAAATTCTCAGTAAAACAATATTGCAATAAAAAAGTGAAAAAATATAGGCAACTTTAACTTTTTTAAATGGAACACCCTGTATATTATGCGCTACATTAAAAAATCTTTCTTTTTTATTTCAAATATGTATTGATGATATTTGGTTGAACCATTTTTGAGATATTTAAGCCAAAAATATAAATAAATAAAAAAAAATCATATTAGTATCAAGAAAGCCATGAAAACAATAAAATTGTTTTAATAAATTTGACGTATTGATATTGTAAAAAGTTGAAATTAATCATTTTAACTATTAAAAGTAGTTTGGATTGCTTTTTTGTCGATGAGCTATTCAGAAGAATAAAAAATCGCTATTATGCGTCTTTTTTATGGTAACAATAATAATGTGACCACAGTGCAAAGGGAATATTACTTATTATATCCTTAACAACGGGTACCATCTATAGATAGTATTAAATACATAGTAAGAAAGTTTTTTAAACGAAAAAGCTTTAAAATGAAGAAAAGCACTGCAGCACAAAATGAAAACAAAGTTTGAATATCCTCGTTTTTTTATGATAATTATTATACTTTTTCTATTGGAGTAGCACTAACTACTTTTAATAACTTTAGAAAATCCTGAAATATCAATCTCGGATGCGGCATCTGAACTTAGTAAAACAGATTTCACCTAAAAATTTTACAAATTTTATACTTATAAATTTATGTCCGTTCAGAATCTTCCTGAACAAAACATGCAGGACCGACCTAAATATGCATTGGAAATAGCTAGGTTTATGCAGAAGGATCCAAAGTTTTTAAATAAAATTCTTTTTACCGACAAGTCTTCCTTCACTTTAGTAGGAATGTTTAATCACAAAAATAAACATTATTGGTCCAGAGAAAACCCCTTACCAAATTCAGCAACATAACAATTTTATTGTTTCCATGGCTTTCTTGATACTAATATAAAACTTTTTTGTAATTTATTAATAATTTAACTAAAAATATCTCAAAAATGGTTAATCCAAATATCATTAATGTATATATATTTGAAATCAGAAAAAAAATATCTTTCGTTGTAGCGCATAATGTACAGGGTGTTTTATTTAAAAAAATTTAAGTTGCCTATATTTTTCCATATTTTTATTGCAATATTTTTTTACTGATAATTTTAAAATATATGATTGAAAAAATCCTACAATTTTTACATAAAACATTTTTCTCTGTCTTCAAAAATAAAGGCCTCAGAAGCCACGTAAATATAATCAAAGACCGTGTACATATACCGAATAAAGGCTAAAGCAATAATTTTGCCATTAAGTGTGCGCGATAAATAAGTCATTTAAATTCCCAACATTATAAAGTTTAACTTCATTAACACTGTTTAATCGGATGAGCTACTGTTTGGGCTAAAATACATAGTAACAAGAATAAACGTCCTTCTGGAAAATAAATGCAAATAAGCTTACTGAAAGTGACATTTATTGTTCTAAATAGCCTATTTTTATGGATACAGAAACACATTAAAAAAATAATGTTACAAAAAACTTACATTACACGCTTTAAGTATTTTATATTGTATTAAAAGATCAAACAAGGATGCTACTACAGTAAAAGTATTTGCTTCCTTTTATTCACCTGGCCCAATATAATTGGCGTTGAATTTTTATTTAAATTCATCTTTTTGTTTTAATTAAATACTGCTTAAAGATTCTGTTAAACAAAACAAAAAACAACAATCTAAATTTCTTCCTTAGGACTCTAATTAGGATTTTTAATTTTATTTATTCATGTTTTCCAAATTTCTCTTAATAATAAACTCAAGTTTAAGCTCGATATTAAGAATTTATGTAGAGACGCAAAATCTACTTCTTCTTTATTTGCCTTTGTCTCTCAATTTAGCTTAAGCGTTTTACAATTTAGATATTAAACCTATAGAATTGAAGTTTATTATTTTATGCTATGGGCTCTGACCTTAAAATTTAGATTTAAAAAATCGTTTTTTTTTAATATTTTTTTTCTACCGATATTAATATTGAAGTTTTGACTTATTTGTGGTAAATAAATAAATCAGTAATTTGTTTAAATTTTGTTTGAGTTAAACTATGTTTTTTTTTTGTAATATCTTAAATACAGCAAGTTCCGATAATAATCAGTTGTGTATAGTGAATAACCTAAAAAACATTTTGACACTTTTCATTTGCCTACTGTTGTGGCAAATAAAAAAAAATGTTGTATGCAGTGTCAACAAAATAAGATTAGGAGTTTAAATCTAGAAAAAAGTTATAAAAAAACTGTTTGGAATTAGGTTTTGGTCTAATTTACTGAATTTTAAAGAAAAATATAAACAATTACGAAATTGTGATTTTTGCTGCATTATGTTTCCTAAATAATTTTTTTTTGTATCACTACGAAATATTGTTAAAGAAGCTACTGTATGATTTAAAACATAAACAAAGAGAAAAAAATTAAAAGCTTTTGTTGTTTTAATCACGAAAAAAAAAGAAATCAATATAGTCTTTCAATTAAGAAAATAAATTTAAATGGAAAAAAAAGTTTGAAAAAATACCTTTTATTTAATTTGTTTTAGCCAGCCAGGGTATGATTTCTACGTTTTTCATTTAAATAAAGATTAATGCTAACACGATAATACACACTGTGCTTAGAATTTTACAAAATATCTCTTTGTCAATTAAGCGACCAATTTAAAGTATCGTAATCAAGCCTTTTTTTTAAATAAATTGAAATATGTATGTAATCTCGTATACAGTTTTTTTTTTGGTTTAATCATCGACGAAAAAATAGAGGTATGTACCCTATAAACAGCGTTTGTCGATTTTCTAAAGGTACTGTGATGGCCCATTAAAGTCAGCGTCTTTTAATTGCCTGTATCGATCACCTTTCGTGGGCCCGATATTTATCCTCAGTTAATGGTTCGACAGAAAAAAGACATAATGATATATCCACATTGGCCTATTAATTTAACTGAGTTGCAAATCCAACGTTATTAATTATGCATTGGCTCACTGCATTTATTCGTTACTCAGCATACGTTAGATCGTGTTTGTTTGCCCTTTGCCTAACCACCGACAACTAAAAGAGAAGCGTGCCATCATAACCTAACTTTTTCAGAAGCTTGGTAATTTTTGTGAATGATTAGGGAAGACGTGATCGGAAAGTTTGTACCGTTTTTCGGTAGTTTTTGTGTTTTGCCAAATGAAAAGTATATTTTGGTGATATTTTATAATTTTTAGAATCTTTGTTATTATTATATTTCGTATAATTATTGGCTGTTATGTTAATTCTGAATTTGTTTCGTATTTTTGTAGTTATACTATCTTATGACAATTTATATTCATCTGCAAACCACATTGTTTTAAGTGCCTCGTTTGTCTTGTGCTCAAGGCAAAATATTATAGTTTTTTATGTATTCATATTTTGTTTAATAAAAATCAAAATTTTAACATTTTTATTTCATTTGGTTTTTCAGTGGTGTTCCAACAGTCAGCCTAAATGAAACACGGTAAATATAAGTTACTATTTAGCTAATATTCCAATGATTTTCCAACAGTAGTCCTAAATGAAACATCGGTAAATATTAGTTGCTATTTCGTTAACACCCCAATGGTTTTTCAACAGTGGGCCTCCATAAATATATCATAGGGCCAATATGTAGAAGTATTGGCAAACTGACTGATAAGTGTCGATGGGCCGGTGTGCCAAACGCAATAAGGGCCGATGTTGGCACCAACATATAATTTGTCAATGGGCAGTTGAATAATTAAATGAAAAAGTATATTGGGCCATTAATTTTCCGTCATTTAATGTTTATAGGGTATGGTAAAAAATAATGAAAAAGGTGCTAATAAAATAATTTCCAGTGACGTAAAAGAAAAATTATAACTTTAAAATAAAGTGTGTCGCAAAAAACACAATTTATTGAATGTTTCTGTTGTTTTTAAAATTTAGTAAATAGGACCAAAGAAAAATTCTAAACAGTTTTGCCGTAGTTGTCCATTTCGTGAACTGGATGTCCAGTTCGTGAAGTGGAGCCAGATAGTGTAATAATATTTTATTTAACTATCTGGACAATCTTTATGTCCAGTTCATAAAATGGATATGTAATTTTTCCACTTAGAGAAGCAAGACTATATTACACCATCTGGACACAAAGATCATCCAGTTCATGTACTGTATATTTGGCATTTGTCCACTTAGTAATACAATCAGTCGTCGGTGTTTTGAATAGCATTAACATTATATTGAACTACTAAAGCAAAAATGTTTAATATCAAAGATAATTTTTATCCGCTTCTTGATCAACATTACACGGAAAAACTAACCAAAACAAGCCAGAACTAACCATAACTAACCAAAAATGTTGGGTCATTACATTGTACTACAGTAAATAGATAAATGCCAAATATACAGTACAGGAACTGGATGATTTTTGTGTCCAGATGCTGTAATACCGTCTCGTTTCATTAGGTGGAAAAATGGTATATCCATTTCATGAGGTGGACAAAAATATTGTCCAGATGGTGAAACAAAATAATATTCACAATCTGGTTTCACTTTAGGAACTGGACATTCAGTTCATGAAATGGACAATTATGCCATGTGAGTGCGACATATATATTTTAACTCCTAAACTATTTTTTTAACATTACGTATAATTTTTAAGTTTCCAACATTACGGCAGTCACGTGACAAGTAACAGGGTTTTTATAGGTTATCCGACATGCACAACTGATTTCCGAAAAGCTTTTTTTTAATGTCCCAATATCAAAAAAAAAAAAAACCAGTTTTTGACCACACTGTATCTATATGTAATCTGTTGCTACTAAAATATCTTTTAAGTGCGGATGACGCTTTAATTTTTTTAATAAATCAAAACGTCAGCAATTGCTTGTGTAATTATTTGATATATTTGATGATTTAAAATTCACTTAAATGTAACACATGTGAAAATTAAATTAAATTTTACTTTAATCCGAAAGTCTATACAATTTAAATACATAAACAGTTCCAATGCTCTTAATACCTGTAATAAATAAACCTTTTAATTAAGTAAATAATAATATTGTATGAATACTAACCGCTGATACTGCAAGTTACTTTACAAAAACAGCATGGTTTTAAATTAACATATTTAAAACAAAGTCATTGACATCCGAATAAATACAGGTAGAAATACTTATTTTGAACTCGCAGTAAATTATGGATATATTCTACTGTTGATAGTAGGTCTGTTACCTCTAATAATTATAAATTCTTAACGCGTTTCCTCAAACTTTTTTTGTTATGGGTATAATGCTGGCTGTCTCTATACTATACATACATACAGGGTGGGGCACCCCAACCGCCACGGAGTTTATACGAAAGCCCATGAAAATTTTTAGAAAATTCTTTTGCAGGATGTATACAGACGGTAGAGGACCTTCATTTAAAAATATTTGCATTTATACAGGGTGATTAAAAAAAAGTACCATGTCAAAGTTATGTTTTTTTTTAAATGGGACACCCTATATTTCTTAACGGTTTTGAATTCTAGAGCAAAAATAAAGCCATGTTTCAATAAAAGTCCCTATACCTAATCCCCACCCTTTTTGAAATATTTGCAAATTTCTGATTTTGTAGAACTTTAGTAAACAATATTTTTCATCGTAAATATTTAAACTAGAATTAAATTACCGTAGCCAATATTTAGTAAACATACTATTACTACGATACGGTTTAACATTTTTATTAAAATATTATACAGGGTGGTCAAAAAATAATTTTTAATGTTATGAATGTTCTTTTGCAAATAACTCTCTTATTTTAAATGGAACACCCCGTATTTGACTATTTAATATTATGCAGAATTTTATTACCAATTAATTAATATAGGGTTTGCCTATACCTAAAACCATTACTTTTTTAATTATTTCGAATTTTGTGTAGATCGTGCATTTAACACGTGTAGTATTTCACTCCAATGCACTGGAACACTATCAACTATAATAATAAATTATAAAGTTAAATAGCAAAACCAAACAAAAGGTATTAAACATTACAACAAAGTTAATTAACAATTAATGAACGTAGGCTTTGACTGCTAGAATCAATATTGGAGTGGTTTTCCGGGTTTAAGGGCTGTGGTGTGTCGGTCCAAAGTGAGACGCCACGCCGAACACTCCGCCGCTAGCGCCACTGAAGATGACTACCGCCAATGTAGTTGAAAGTTATGTAAGAAAACTTCCCGGACCACGGACCTTAGGCCCGGAAAGCCCATTCTAATATTAATTACTAATCCTATGATTTCAACAAAACTAAACATTATCATTCCTGTGTCTCAATTTAGCAAATGCTCAAAATGGCGTCCATTTACTTCTATGCAAGCACGAATCCTTTTTTCAAAAGACAGTTTTACATGTTGTAGCATTTGGGGGTTATGTCTTGCATAGCGCCTCGAATTCGTTGCTTCATATTATCTGGAGTAGTTGGAGGTACTTGGTAAATTACATTTTTAATATGCCCCCACAAAAAAAAGTCTAAACATGTGAGGTCTGGTGATCTTGCCGGCCAATTATGTGTAGCTCCCCGACCAATCCACCTATCTGCAAATTGTCTATTTAAAAACTCCCTCACATTTGCGTGATAGTGTGCAGGTGCGCCATCTAACTGCAGCCACATCTCCCGTCTAGTCTCCAAGTGGACATCTTCCAACAGTTCTGGCAAGTCGTCACGTAAAAATTTCCTAAAATTCTCCCCCTTTAAGTTACCATCAAAGAAATGAGGACCTATTACTTTTGTGCCAATAACGCCTGCCCACACGTTAATTGACCATCTATGTTGGTGATTTGTTGACCGTATCAAATGAGGATTTTCATCACTGTAATAATGGAAATTATGCCTATTTACTAAGCCATTATTGTGAAAGGTGGATTCGTCTGAAAACATTACACGATCAAAAAAATGTTCGTCTTCACCAAATTTATCCATGGCCCAAATACAAAAATCAATTAGCCTAGCAAAATCCCCATCGGAAAGAGCCTGATGTAGCATTATGTGGTACGGATGATATTTATACTTTTTGACAATTCGCCCTACACTACGTCGACTAATGTTTGTAATTTCACTTACTTCACGTTGGCCTACATATGGATTCTCCGTTATAGCACCAAGAACATCAAGTTCTTTCTCCTCATTTCCAACGATGGTCCCATGTCTGACTACTTTCATGTACGCAATGCTACCACTTCTTTTAAAGTCCCGCAACAATCTTTCTAAAACCCGCTTATCCGGATGGTTTCTTTCCGGATATTTCTGAGCGTAAATCCTGGACGCAAGTAAACAATTCTCCTCACACTCTCCGATTATTAAGATCATACTAATACGTTCTTGCAAGTTGTAATTTTTCATGATTAACAATAGAATTGAACAAATTAAGAAGCAAATAAACTGACTGACAAAATTAGCTAACCACTAAATTTGATATCTGTCAAATACCAATAAGCAAATAGTAATAACAATCGTAACTTCTCTGTGTCAAAGCCTCCTTATTTTAAAAATATTTTAATATGGTAATACTATACGTGTTAAGTGCACGCACTAGACAAAATGCGAAATAATTAAAAAAGTAACGGTTTTAGGTATAGGGA
Source organism: Listronotus oregonensis (assembly GCA_019359885.1). Lineage (NCBI taxonomy): Eukaryota > Metazoa > Arthropoda > Insecta > Coleoptera > Curculionidae > Listronotus > Listronotus oregonensis. The sequence goes on from JAHBCN010000190.1 coordinate 68,831, forward strand.
AACCCTATATCAGTGAGTGTTCCATTTAAAATAAGAGAGTTATTTGCAAAAGGACGTCAATAATATTAGAAGTTATTTTTTGACCACCCTGTATAATATTTTAATAAAAATGTTAAACCATATCGTAGTAATAGTATGTTTGCTAAATATTGGCTATGGTAATTTAATTCTAGTTTAAATATTTACGATGAAAAAATTGTTTTACTAAAGTTCTACAAAATCAGAAATTTGCAAATATTTCAAAAAGAGTGGGGATTAGGTATAGGAACGTTTATTGAAACATGGCTTTATTTTTGCTCTAGAATTCAAAACCGATAAGAAATATAGGGTGTCCCATTTAAAAAAACATAACTTTGAAATGGTACTTTTTTTTAATCACCCTGTATAAATGCCAATATTTTTAAATGAAGGTCCTCTACCGTCTGTATACATCCTGCAAAAGAATTTTCTAAAAATTTTCATGGGCTTTCGTATAAACTCCGTGGCGGTTGGGGTGACCAACCCTGTATATATATATATATATATATATATATATATATATATATATATATATATATATATATATATATATATATATATATATATAGATATATATAGATATATATATATATATATATATATATATATATATATATATATATATATATATATATATATATATATATATATATATTTTTGGAAACCTTTGATCAGCGTGTTTAGAACTATCACTATGCAAAGTTTATAAACAATTGGATAAAATTTATTTTCCAAAAAAAATTGCAAGATCCTTTAAAGTGCGTTTATCTCGAGAACGGCTGCTCCTAGAGACTTAAATAAAGTATACATTTTTGATGCAGATGGATTTATAGTAACTTACTTTTTATTAAACAGGTCAATATTCTAAGCCTAAAAAAAGTTACGACATTTAAAACAAGTGAGGTAGGCCGTAGCTGGCGCCCTCTAGTAGCAAAATCAAAAGCGTGGGCGAATTTAAATTTCTCGCCTCAAAAACTTCCTGATCCCAATTTTGTACCGCTAGGTCATTTGGTTAAAGAATTATGAAGAAAAACAAAAGCAAAATTAAAAAGTTTAACACTCTGTATCTTTGTTATTATTAATTTTCAGGATAAGGCAAGTTTACGTAAATTGCATTATTTTGACCTAAGGAATCTGCTGTTGCTCTGTGTCCCATTACTTTGGGACACCTTATATACATATATATATATATATATATATATATATATATATATATATATATATATATATATATATATATATATATATATATATATATATATATATATATATTTATATTTATTTTTTTTTATTACTCAAAAGATTGTCTAACTTTTTTAAACGAAAAATTTCAATAAATGGATTCTGCAATGACAATGCATTACTACGCAACCAAAGGCTACTTGATAAGATAATGTAATGTTTTGAAAAACTGCAACACTTTGTTTGAATATGTGTATTTTCTCTTAAAAAGCAGATATTGATATAAAAAAAAAAAAATGCGAAAAAAAGGGCATTCTGTGAACCAAAATATAATGAACCTAAATTTTACCGCTCATTTTTTTTTGTATGATGATCATGTCATTAGTGTTTTTTAAAAACTAAAATTTAGGATAACATTCTAAAATACGTGTCTACACCCTGCTAAAAATTTTACCAGAATCGGAGAATAATTTAAAAAGTTACGGATTTTATTGTCAGGGAGTGTATAATACAATAAAAAATAATGATAAAGAGAAAATACGCTTACACAACTCGTCTGTATATATACCTTATAGTACATTTTATTTTTTGTTTGAAGAATACATCAAAGGTAAAATTTCAAGTATAAATTTTGTCCACTTTGTGCTTAGGTTTTATTGGCAAAAAACCTGTAAACATATTGTGATTACAAAATTCTTTTTACGGTTTCTAGCTATAATATCGAGTATTTGATTAAAAAAATGTCATCAGCTACGCTTTGACTTTGACGTAAAAGTTTTAGCTTATATCATAAATAAACTTTTTTGTTTTTCCTTAAAGGGGGCATTCACAAAATTCTTATATAGATATTTGTGTGTGTGTGTCAAATTAAAGTATTAAAACATAATTACAGGTTACTCACCAAACGGAAATGCTTCACTTACGCTTCCCAGTGTTATGCACGCACAGAGTCAATTGACTCTCTCAGACTTACAGATTACCTAAAAAAATATTTAAAAAACACTTTAAGATAGTTCAATCGTAAAACGGTTTTTTTAGAAATTAAATAAAATTGAAATATAGGGCTGATAAGAGTGTCTTTTATCCAATTGAAAATAAATGAAACTTTTTTAACGTCTGTAAAACGAGGTATTAGCAATTTAATTGGGCATAATTAACATTGTTGATATCTGTCATGTATCAAAGCCGTGTATTTATTTCGGAATATCTCGAAAACGGTTCTTACGATATTTTTTAAAAACCAATGCAATATAAATCGAAGTATAAGAAGAAAAAAACTTAATTGTGTTGTTAAAAAGATATTGATTTTTAAAAGTTTACATGTGTTTTGTACAGTCTCCTACAAAAATATTATTTTTAAGCATTAAGAACCTCTAACTTTTGGTAAAGCGTATTCGATCTAATTTAAAATAGTTCTAAATTTGTGGTCCATTTAAAATACTGCATCACGAATTAAACTAAAATAAAAAAGGTAATGATTCATATTGGTTCTAGTCACGGGAATCCCGGCCCGTTCAACAATCAATTTTTGTTAGAGAGAGATGGGCGTGTTCGGCGCGGATGGCATGGAAGAGACAAAGATAAAAGATGTTCAGCCCAATCTCGATTTGAATTGTGGACGGGGCAAGCTTTACTTACTTATATGGGCAAAACTTTTGTCTACGACTGTCGCGACTGAACTACCTTAAAAATGTATGCCGCAGGATCTGTGGCAAATCCTGGGGCATGCAACCAAAACAGATGTACTGGTTATACGTGACAGTCATAAGACTAATGATCACGTATGGCTCTGTGGCATGGTGGCGCAAGGGGCAGCAGCGGCTGACCCAAGCAAAGCTATCTAGCCTACAGAGACAGGCCTGCCTAATGATCACATGCGCGCTGCGCTCGACACCAACGGCGGCCATGGAAGCCCTCCTAGGACTGCCTCCTCTGCATATTTACTTGGAGAGAGAGGCAAGGTGGGCAACCTACAACCTCTATCAAGCGGTCAGTAACAAACCGCAGGCGTGTCATATGGAGAGCACCAGTCTCCTCAGGAATGTCCTGACCTGTGACAGACTGGGAATGCCCTTAGACATAATGCCTACAGCAACCAATTACACCCGGCCCTACAGTGTAGTCTACCCACAAAGGGAGGACTGGAGTCGAAAAACGTCCGACCTGCTCCGGGCTGACATCTGTTGGTACACCGATGGCTCCAAAACCAAAGACGGTGTTGGAGCTGAAATATATGGACAGAGGCCAAGGGCAGAGTTTTCCTCTAGTATTTGCTATTGAGATGTGTGCTAGATCGCTGGTTGATCGGCACTGCACACGTAAGACAGTTAAAATATTCTCCGATAGTCAAGCAATAAGGTTACACTACTGTGGATACCTGGACTACACCGGCCTAGAGAGTAATGAATCCGCAGACCTCCTTGCCAAAGGGGTGGAAACAAAATTCACAGGGCCGGAACCGGTCATCGGTATATCTTATGGAACGGCCAAGCAGTTCATATCAGCTTGGACACAAAGAGAAAATCTTCGGTACTGGCATGGACTTCCGGGTCTCAGACACTCGAAGGCCTTCATAAGCCCACCGAACCAACAATGTACTGTCAAACTACTGGAACAATCAAGGGTACACCTTTAAATAACTCTAGTGGGACTGTACACGGGACACTGCAGATTAAAATACCACATGCAAGATCGACCTAGCGGAAGACGCCGAGTGCCGCATGAGCACGGAGGGGGATGAATCGGCAGAACACACACATACTGGGTTCGTGCCCAGCAATGGCACGACTAAGATTCGCAATCCTCGGCAAAGACACCTTGTTGCCGGGGGAGGTGAAAGATCTCTCTTCCAACAGGATCATCAGATTTATTAGAAGTCTGGACCTGGTGGGAGAAATATAAAAGGGTGTGAGCCATAATAGACCGGTCGGTCGCGGTGGAAGGGTGTTATACCCACTCACTTTAAACCTACCTACCTACCTTAAAAATGTGAATGGATTTTCAAAGGGTTTTAAGTTTTTTCAGGTAATCTGCAAGTTCGAAAGGTCAATCTGCTCTGTGCGTGCACAAGACTATTCTCGGGAATTTGGTTCAAAGCGGTACGGTCTGGCGAGTATTCCCAAAAGTATTTTTAAATAAATAAATATGTATTTTATTTGAAATGTTATGTCCATTTACTTTAAAAACAATTACACTGTTTTACATGAAAATCCTTCTCGCTTAAATAATGTGTTATTTCAATAAATTCTACTTATGTAACCCTAACATCAACCTGTAAATTATCGTGTCACGTATAAAGCCATGAGAACATTAACAACATATTTTGATTGATTTTCTATAAGACAACTTGGCAATTGTCTCTTAATTCTTCTAAGACAAATCTAAGGGCAGCTATATTGTTTAATGGAAATAAACAACCATCTTCTTCGAGAAGTCATGTGTAAATATACAAAAACATACGAGAACATGCGTAAATTACTTGAGTGCACAGTAGCGGTATCAAAATATTGTTGATTTTTATGCAAATGAAATAGCAGAGCCACCATTATATTTTTTAAGGAATTGATGTTACGTGAAAACATTGTGTTCGCTTTGAAAAATGTCCGTAATGAACCCTTAGTACAGCAGCAAAAAAATAATTTATCTACGTCCTCGAGATAAGAACTTCTTATCCTACTCATTTTGCGTGGGATAATAAGTTTATTACCGCACGCGTTTTTTATTGATTGATTTAGGTAAAAAAAGAGCATGAGATATATTATTATGTCAAAATCTATTTAAAACTAATAACAAAGTACTGTCACAATTTTTGATAAATATTAATTACACCATCTTAACATCTTTTAAATAAATTCCTGAGAAGGAGAAAAGTTGCTAGAAATAAATATACAATTATTGTTTCAATAATCGTCTAGTCGTTTGTAGTAACATCCGAATTTTTATTGACGTTTTCTTGCATTTCCACTGTCAGGTTTTTATTTTCAACTGAACTGTTAATATAACCTTCAGTAGCTGTGCTGGAACGCCAACCACCATGACCTTTTACTGTCAGCAGTGACGCCTCAAACAATGCCCGGTGTACTCTTCAGTGTGATCTAGTTTCAGATATAAGGCAATTTTCTTTGGTTAACCTTCAAAGAAAATACTGCCCACAGGATGTCTGATCCATTTTTCTTGTTTTTATTAAACAAAAAAGGTACAATGACCAACATTATTGGGTCGAAGGGTAATGTAACTGCAAATAATTTCAACCATATTTATAACATTAATGTTTTCACATACCTATCACAAAAAAGTCTATGGGTACTTCGATTTTACTGTTTGGTAAAAAAATGAAAGAATTTACCTTTATCCTTTACACTATCTAAAAGTAAATGTGTCGATTCTTCTTTTCGGCATGCTCCTGCCAATCCAACAGTTAAGGTCACCTTTATAAAAAAATTATTTATTACCTCTTCTTTTAAAAAACTGTTTTTGCCCGATGGCCTTCATAATTTCTTTTAAGAAATGCAATTAAATTTGCGTGTTTACTTATATTATATCAGTATTATGTTTAATGAAAATCATTGTACGGATTATAAAATAATACGCCCACAACGATGAATGCTTGGGTAAACTACTAAAATATGACACTTATACCCTCTCATTTGCCAAATTACGAACTCTTTTTCCGTACATCATTTATCATATTATTATTTGGCATAGGTCATCTTCCATTTTGATGCAATTTTTTCCGGTAACAAAGTAAATTATAAATATATTTTAAAGCCCGTTTCTTAATATCCTATAAAAACAAACTTTCAGAATCACTTATTTTATTGCGCAAAAATACGCATCATGAATTTTTTTAAAATAAAAGATCAAAAACCTCTTATATAACAAAAATCTGATAAACGTGGCAACGGGGTGAAGGTTTTTTGGGTATTTGCCATTCTGTTTTTTTTACCATTCTAGTGTAGACGTAAATAAAGAGACTTAAACTGAAATAATAAAATAAAATGGCCCAAATTAAACTTTAAATATTTACGAATATGATGGGTAAAAAAAAGGCCTTTACCCACCTTCTTTTCTGCAGTACAATGAAAGTACATATTATATATATATATATATATATATATATATATATATATATATATATATATATATATATATATATATATATATATATATATATATATATATATATATATATATATAAAATATATATATATATATATATATATATATATATATATATATATATATATATATATATATATATATATATATATATATATATATTATATATATATACCGGTGTCCCAGAAGTAATAGTGTAACTATTTTTTTCGTTTTTTCCTAAAATTTTTTAATAAATGACATAGGGTAAAAAGGGGGGGTTTTTGAGGCGAAAATTTAAATTTGTCCATACTTTATGTTGGGTAGGGGCGTACCGGCCTACTACTTGTTTAAGATGGCATAATTTTAGTTAGTATTTTGACCTTTTATTAAAAAGTGTTACTATTTTTTGCGTAAAAAAAATGATACCTTATTAATGTCTTAGGAGAATTTTTCAAGATAAACATTTTGGGACCCCGCAATTCTCTTATTTAAAATGATTTTCGGCCAATTGTTTTTAAACTTTGCTTTTAACACGCTGATTAAAATTTTCCACGGGCGAAATAAAAACCCCTCTAACCCCCCAAAAATTACCCTTAAAATTCTCCAAACTCCTGGTGACGTTTAAGGCGGGATTTTGGGGGGTTTAGAGGGGTTTTGGGTTTTGTGCCCGTGGAGACTTTGATCAGCGTGTTAAAAACTATTACTTTGCAAAGTTTGAAAACAATTGCCCGAAAACTATTTTCCATAGAAAAATTGGGTCCTTTAAAAAACCATTTATCTTGAAAAACCGTTGCTTCTAGAGACATAAATAAAGTATACATTTTTAGCAGAGGGAACTATAGTAACTACTTTTTTAATAAACAGGTCAAAATACTTAGCTTAAAAAACGTTATGCCATCTAAAACAAGCGGGGTAGGCCGTAGCTGGCGCCCTCTACCAGAAACATAAAAAATATGGACAAATTTGCATTTCTCGCCTCAAAAAACCCCCAAATCCCAAATTTTGTACCGCTATGTCATTTAGTTAGGAAATTATTACGAAAAAACGAAAACAAAATTAAAAGTTTGACACCCGTATCTTAGTTAATATCAACTTTGGAATAAGGCAAGTTTACGTTAATTGCATATATATATATATATATATATATATATATATATATATATATATATATATATATATATATATATATATATATATATATATATATATATATATATATATATATATATTAAAGTACATATCTTAAATTTATCAATATGTAATTGGTAAATATCAAATGGGTTAAACTTAAGTGCTTTACCTTTCTGCTATTGATGTACAGGGTTATTCATTCTAAAATAAACAAGGCTTTATTTTTGAACGTCCCTGTATATTTTTAAGAAAACGAATGTAGCCATTTCGTGTATTTTTTTCCGTAGAATTTAATAATTTAGTCAGGAAAACATTTTAAGCAAAAACAAAAGAGTTACAGCACGAGTGACATATTTTTTAAAGGAATCCCCCCTATTTTTTATATAAAGATAGAGATTTTCACGGGAATTCGGTGATATAGAGGTTGCGGGTTTTTTCCTGCGGTTCTGCTGCAATTGTCTAAAAACTGCATATTATAAGGATAGTTTACCTGAAAACCCTTTTCCACAGGTCACAGGTGCTTATTTGTGAAAGACAAGAATTTTAAAAATACGTTTATTATTTTTGGAGAGTTTTATAATGAGGTTTTCATCAGGAACCCTTTTAAATTATAACCTATTATAAATGTGGAGAAAACGCAAGGGAAACACAAAAAGATATGTTAAAAATTTCCACCGAAATATATCAAAAAACGATTTTAAAACTGAAGGTCTTATTTGAAAAAAAATTTTTATATTAGAAAAAGGACTACAATGAGAAAAAAAAACGGGATCAAGCTATTCTAAAAATTTTTTAATTTGTATCCCATGAAGTCAATTAACGCAGTTAGAGACATGAGGTATGCACAGGGTTTTCCCGATAATTTTGCACCCCTTTTTAAAACTTTATTTTTATAGATAGAAAAAAAAATTTATATGAAAGTTGCATGATTTTTCATGAAGATTTTCAATGATAAAAAAAAAAAAGATGATCGGAAAATTAAAAATCACTATTAACTTCGTTATTTTAAATAAAACACCCTGTATAATTGGAAATTCAAATTTTGCTAATCTTCCTTTTTCAAAATATATATAACTTATCTATGTTCGGATAAACGAGTTGCAAGTTATTTAAATTTAAAATCTGTTTTTTAAACCCCCTAGTTAGCCACGGATACAACCCAAAGTTTGGCAAAGTTAAGTGGGTTTTTCCCATGGTTCGTCTTGGAAACCAAACAAAAAAATAAATATTTGACAGAAGTCAATTAGTTTAAAATGAATAACCCTGTACTTTAAAAAATGTTTCTAGTATGCAGTTTTTAATAATAGCATTTACAACTGCATTTTTTTTGGATGCATTGGTTCCTAAATTAGATATATGGTTTTAATGCCCATTTAAAGGCAATAAAACACAACATTCTTACTTATATATTGCCATAAAATTTTCATTTTATCGCTTCGAACATTTTTATTTTTTTCTTATATCTTAAGACATACGATTTTTCTTTTAAAAATGTTTCTTCTTAAAACTGGAAAATATCATTGTTTTTCCCATCAACTATACTCTATTTAATTTTAATTAGGAAAAACATAAAAACATCATTACGAGCCCAAAAGTTTTAGAATTTTTTCTCACGCTGGTGTCTATATTGTAAAAGGCTAAAAAACATAGTAAAAATTGCGACCTACAGTTTAAATGACATTTTTTCTTTATAAAAGTGATGATCCACAACGGGTTTTATTTTAAAGCTGGCAGTGATGTTTCTGCTATACATTTCTTAAGAAATATCACAAAATAGCAGCTTAGGTTTAGAATATCTCTTTAATATAAGATACATTTAAGTGCGGATTGGATACTAAAATATGTATATTGTAATAAGAGCATTATGCTTAAAATAGATAGAAAATGCACAATTTGTTAGTTCTTGTTTACTATGGTTAATCTTCACTTGTAGATAAAACCATTTGATCGATTAAAACCTCAACTTCTGTTTTACCTTGCTTGTTGGCATAAAAGTTTTAATAATTTAATTTTTACTCTTTAAATGAAGGTTTTTTAACTGATTTCTTGATTTACCGTAAGAGCATGTGACATGCAGCTCAGGCTGGGCGCAATTAAAAACACAGTAGGGCAGCACACCTCATAAAACATACAAATTAAAAAACCTTGTTTCACTTGTGTGCTAAATTTTATTTTGAAAAAAAAGGGTCAAAACATATAAAGTTCAAAATGTATTGAAAATAATAATATTTATCAGTATTTCTTTCTGGCCAGTACATGGGTTAAATTACTCGTTTTCTTGGACAAATCCTTTTTTATTGGTGTAAAAGATGACTTAATGGGACACTCGATTTTAAACAACACAAACTCGCAGAAATAAAGTTTACACAATTAAAAAAGTAAATAAAATATGAATAGTAAACAGTAACTTAGCAAAGCAAAAAGTTCAAATTTCAAGCACAAAACACAAAAGAAAAATGACAATGACAAGTGTAAAAATTCTGAGGTTTAATTTATTACCTGGTATCGAAGCATTGCATTTGTTCAAATCGACGTTGCAAAATGTCAAAAATATAAGAGTCAATATAAAATAACAAATAATATTGTATAAGTATTAAAATTGAAAAATAATGCTACCTAAATTTAAAGACAGTTGTTTAAATATATCATCCATCGTTTTAAAGCGTAAAGAAGTTTTAGTAAAAGTTTAACCAAACATAATTAATATTTTTATGTTATCACTTACTAAAAAAAATTGGTAGCAAAGTAAAATCGCAAATAGTATTTTAAGGTAATCGTTTGGTAATTTTTGCTTCAGAACTTATTTAATTGTTTTTGGCGTATTTTTACTGTAACAAAAGCTCTTTTATAATCTATATTCAGATAATGTGTAAATTATTTTTTTAAAGTAGCTTTAAAATGAGTAATAGATATCACCAAATAAACAATCATAATTATTGTTGACTTGGGTTAGTCTACTTACTACTTTTTAAGTTTAATAACGCACCATCTATTTTTAACTTCGGAAAATCCATTACCGTCAATTTTGACAAATTTTTCGCTTGTGTAATTTTTGTTTTTTTTTTACTTTTGTCATATTTAATTAAAAATGTCTAGAATATAGGTAAATGCTCAAAAAATATCCTAAACTACGTGCACTACATTTGCAATACAACATTTTTATTATAGGTCTGTTTGTTATCCAGAAATAGAGTACTCTATTTTGTCAATAAACCGTTTAATATTGTCAGTGTAATTTAGGACTAGGTGGTATGAATTCTGGTGTAAATTAGTTTTCAATTAATTACGCTAACTCTGGAAGTAGTGAAGTTATATGGATGTTTAATACAAGACCTAAAGTTGTTTGCTTATAATCATAAGCATAAAGTCATTTTTGATTTCTGAAATAAGTCTAAAACGCGTTTTTTACAAGGAAGTTTAAAGGTGTATGGAAGCCCAATGCTATGGCCCATTTGATCAAAAAATGTCCAGCCCGGTATGAAAATAACTGTTAGAGTTGGACCCGCCGATTCTGCGCAATAACAAAAATCCACGAAATTTTATTATGTGTTGCCTATTTACACACTGATAAATTAGTGTGTGGTTAGGCAACACATTATACTTTTATGAGAGCCGGAGTACCGTTTTTGGTGCAACAGTGCGCGCGGCGCGTATGAAACTATATCCGCGCTGTACCATCCACCGTCGTCGTCTCATCATTCGTCGTTTTCGTTGTGGTTTGTGCCCTTTGCGCCGTATTAGTTTCGATTGTTTTGCTTTGTGTGATTATATTTTGTGGTTGCAGAACTTTTTGGGATTGATAAAAACCTTTTGATTTTAGTTATTAGTGTTTATTAAATTGTGACTATAATTTTGTGTTTATTGTTTGTTACTTATAATAATAATAATAATAATAATAATATAATAATACATTTTTACTAGAAAATAAAATTTTTCTTAAGACTAAGTGTCCAATAAGTCACAAAGCGAACTTGTGTGTGACTCGGGTTGGAACACGTACATTCTGATGTTATACGCTTATTACAATTACTATAATTACAACAAATTAAATATACAATTATAATAAGGAAATCACAGTGAAGAAAAATGTATTATTTACAGTGGTAGACAGATTAGCCAAACAATAATAATACCAACCCGATAGGACTGACAACAGAATTACATAATCTTTATTTTATCACAGTTAATCGAATATCACAATTAGGGAATCCCTTTGATCACAGCTATGAAACAAACCCTCAGTTCCCCCCGAGCACACGGACCATAAAAAAACTCAAGTTTATTCTTAAAAAATTACAGAAACGCGATTAGTTATCCACAACATCCTTATATCAGTCGAAAGAAAATTTAACACTTTGGCAACCAAAAAAGAACTGATTTTTGTAATGATGTTTTATTTGAAAGGTACCTCAAAAAAATTTCCTTACTTGTTGTTTTTATGCTTTGAATTCTTTTTAGATTTAAGTTAAAGAGGTATTTCTTTTAACAAGACTCAGAGAAACGCACAGGCCCTTAGAGTTAAAATATTTGTTAGAAAATAGTTCTTGAGAAGGATGGCTCTGGGTTTTATTATAAATACGAATAAGTTTTTTGAGAAGTTACAAGGGTTTCAAGTTTGATTCAAATGTACAACCCCATATCGATAACCTATGACAAAACAGAATGCGCCAGTAAAAGTAAATCATCCTGGAGTCGACGGAGGAAGGAATTGTGAGCAATGCTTATTTTTGCCATTATGTAGAAAGTTTTTCTAGTAAATTCAATATGAATATGAATAATATCGTAACAAAATGACTGAGGTTGTATGATTTTGTCTTGCAAATAAGGGTAACATATCCGGCATCTTTTACTTTAGGTAAGTATTTTTATATTTAAATTAGGTGCTTCTTTGGCGTAACGTTAGGTAACCGAATAAATAATAATATATCAATTATGAATAATAGAAGATGAAAATTTCAAGGAAATAATGAGAAAAGAAGGCAATTTAACTATCTTTTAGATGTTGCCACAATGTTTTGTGTATTTCTTGTGTTTTAAAAAAAGGTTTACATTTAGGTACTTTTTATTTCATTTAATAATTTAGTACATTCTTTTAAAGGATCAAAATTATTAATTACTGGGCAGACCAGGCAAATTTTAATATATACAGTTCTTCTAATTGAATGAAAGAAAGTACAATTTTATGTTAAAGTCCTTTTTTGCTTTTTCTGTATTTGTTTAAAAAGAAATTAGATTTTTGATTTTTTAATCTTACATTATCAACTTTTTAAGCTCGACATACTGTAGACACATAATATTTAACGGATACTGTTACAATGGATACCTAGGTACCAAAGGTTACTAAACATTTAACCACTGTTATTTTGTCTCATGAATGTTTGTTATTAGTGAAAAGTATATGCCTAAAAAGTAGTTATAAAAATTTTCACTTTTTAATTTACAACCAGAATCTTAGGATTAGATTAAACTTATTTACACTATCTTGCCCTTCTTTTATTATAAAATTGGTGATAAGTACATGAAACTCATACAATGTTTGAAATTTATTTTAAAAAATCGTGTTTTTATTTATTTACAAAGTTTTTGGTAAAAATACAAAACTCCCAAAAATATCGACCATTTAAATGGAAGGCTGTTAAGTGGCGCCATTATTCTTTCCATATTATATCAGATGATATAAAATCCAATATTGCACAATAATTTTAAATATTCTATAGTAGTATCGTTTAATAACCAACAGTTTTGTGCAAAAAATAGAAAAAAAAGTGAATGATTGAATTTGACATTTGATGATGTCAACTTTATAGATAGTAACAAAGAATTATGGTAGTCCGGCCCTGACCTACTATTCATTGCGCAAACTCCGCGGGGCCAATCCCCCTATTCCCGCTGCCCTGCACGTCTGGATAATTTTGTTCTACAGTATTGGGCTTCCATACACCTTACTTCCTTGGTTTTTTATAAAAATCAAATCGGAACTTATTTACACTTAGTTCCACTTTTTAGTCTTACACTCACCAACTCTGTCCTACTCTAAACATGATAGCAAACAGACCTTATATGTGCGTGGAGTGAGAATAAAGAAACTTAATTCATAGGCAGCGTAAATGTTACTGTAATTTTAAAAAGAATTAAAATTTAGGTTGTTTGTATTTAAGTTAAGTGAATAATTAAAGAGTTTCGTTAAGAGTGTAAAATAAAGTAAAATACCAAAAAAGAAAATGTTAAAAAAGACGTATGAAAGAATGACTAACTTGGGTAAGAAAAAAGCAGTTTTTTAAACCAAAAAGCAGTCAGAAAGCAAAAAAGCAGTCACTGGGAAAAAATAATAGTGGTTTAAATTAAGTATCATGCCAAAACTTCTTTACTTTGGGCATAAAATTAGCATTTTTCTTACTAGAAGCTTAACGAACTGTCTTTATAACCATTTCAACTTTTAAAACATTATGCCTATTGTTGCTTTGGCATCCAAAGCTATGCGTGTCGTTATATATGCATTTGGTTATCTATTAACTACATAATTATCTGTTAATAGTGAACGGAATGCCAATAAAGTTGTAAGTGTTCTATAAAATAGAAATGGTCTTACAAAAACGCACCTTAAACGCATTACCCTTAATAAATGATCGCACTTAAAGTATTTACTTTTACTTTAATCTAAAGTAAGTATAACGCAAAATGTTAGAATTTACTCTGGTAAAACTTTTAAAAAAATTAAATCATTTAAGTACAATCAAAACTGCAACAATTGAAATTTGGACGACAAGCATCGAATAAAAATTAATATAAAAGAAAATTAATATCGCATCAATTTGTAAAAGACTCTAATCAAAATTATGAAATAATATAATTTTATTTAGAGACTAAACAATTTTAAAGCTGGCATCGACCTTAAAAAATTATAACACTAGAAAAGTTATCGACTACAAAATTTGGTTTGGAAACCTATTATGGTATTTAAAAAAATAATGATTTTACTTTTTAATTGAACAAAATTTTAAGTGCTGAGCATGACTCTTTTCATTAAAAATTAAAATGAAAGTCAATAATTATGGGTTTCCAGCACAACTTTGGAGTATATGTCAGGTTTTGTCGAACATGCTTAAATTTATTGTAAAAATATATATAAAGAATCATGTCTTTATGAACTCTTAGATTGTTTTTTTAAAAAAAATTGTTCTTTTGTCTTTAAGCTAGCAATCAGAAAATTTTTTTCGAAAGAATACTTACTTTAATATTTTTGGCTATATTTTGATGTTTTTTTAAAAAGAATTGTATATTTTCAATAAAAAATCCAGAAGAAACAAAGGACCTTTATAAATATATTTTTTACGAAAAATGTGGACGTGTAGCCTGATAGGCTCCAAACAAAATTTTAATAAGTATTACTTACGTTTTATTTATTTATTTATCGAACGACACAATCTCATTCTTCGCAGGTCGCTTGAAAACTTAAACTGAAGCTATTAAGGTGCTAAGTCAGGGGAGTGAGAAGAAATATGCAAAACAAAGAGAGCAACATTATTGCGAAGCCTATGAGCCACATCTCCATACCTAAGGGTTAAATTCTAATTTAAAATCTTATTTATATAAGCTTACAATTTTCTGCTACCATGCGTCAAAATCCCTGGTGGAAAGAACCAGAGATTCTCAACCAGAAAAGGGCATTTTTTCGTCTTGACTCGCACCTGAACAACAGAAAAATCACTCTCTTATGTCGACGAGATGAAAATCTTTTTTGGCGACATCACTAATTGATTTATATAAACCCTAACCTTGACTTTTAATCAGACTTCAAGTGGGCGATGCAGTCGATGTGATAGCATTTGGGACCGGTCAAGTCAATGGGCCCGGAAAAGCAAAGATTTAGCATGACTTTTTTTAATTTTAGAAATTACCTAACAACTTAATATGTATAAAACTACTTCTTTGAGAGTACCATTACGGCATCCATTTTGCCTAAAGCTTTGCTCCTACCCCTGCTAGTGAAAGGAGTCTTACCATCACGAAACCAAGTTATATTTGCAATTTTAAATCTGCTGTGATTTACAAAACCAATTTTTGGGGAATTTAAAAAAAATATATACTACTAAAACATCTTGTTTATAAGATATGCTACGGTAGCCCAGTGAGTAATCCAGGTTTGAGTTCCAGCAAAGGTTTTTGGGATTTTGCAAGATAAAAGTAAATACAGGAAAGCTTCGCTTATCCCAACTCCAATAATTTGGATTCCCCAATAATGCGGCAAATTTAAAATTAAACTCATATTCATTAGGTATTTTATATTGCAGATAACCTGTGATTCCGTAATTTGGATCATATTCTGCAATTCTGAAGATTTGATTACACCTGGCACAGCCGAATCCAGGGCACGAATCATTTAGTTATGGCCAAAGATAAATGGCAAGTCAGTAATATGCTACGGATTGTTATAAATGAAAATAACCAACTGATGAAATCGGAGATCAATGAAGATGAATAGTATTTACCGTTGCACAGTGAGGACAGCCACATACGCATCATTGGTATGGTGGACAAAAATGCGACAAAAAACTGCTGTTATAGAACTGGCCAAGGTACAGAAACTTGCTTGCTTGACTATACAAACAACAATACAACAAAAACTTCAAGGTAAAAATTCCGAATCGAAGTGACGGGCAGCAACCCGATCTCCCAGAACCTGCCCTTGAAGTGACTTAAACCACAGCACGAAGGCAAACCAGGGAATGGATCCGAAACAAACACAAGGAATAGTGGGAAAACCTCGGTAGAATAAGACATGGAAAAAGCTTTATAAGGGGCCCGTCCAAAATAACGAAGGAAGAACTACTCAGACAAAGTGGAAAAATATTTCGCATAACATTAGGGTTGCTAACAGGGCACGATAACCTAAGAGGACACCTACACAAGATAGGCTCATACAATGGGGACCCAAGTTGCAGAAAGTGCGATGAGGGGGAAAAAATAGCCTACCATATACTGTGCGAATGTAAAGCATTGAATCACAAAAGACAGGCATTATTTGGGCAATCGAAAATAAGCCCAGAGGAATATATCAACCAACCAGTCTCAGGGTTATATAGACTTGTAGAAGGAACAAGACTAATGGGAGGATTGGTAAAAAAGATAATGGAACATTAGGCACAAAAAGCCCAAGACGGCTCCCAGGGAAGAAGAAAGAAGAAAGGAGGACAGCCACGAGCAAGTTAAGGATGTTACAAGGTTTAAGCTAAAAGTAAAACATAAGAGGGCGATTCGTTGCTTTACTTCATGTATACAGTGGGCTGAGAAAAATGATGCAATACTAAAGGTCTTGTCTATGCAACGCACGATGAGAAAACCGGCAATGCATGCGAAGTAAGCTAATATTAAGCGCATGAAACTAAATGATTTTTTAAAACTTTTTTTCTTTAATATATTTGCCTAACTTTTTGTATACTGTACAACTTATTTTAGTTTAGATTTAGAATAACGACTATTAACTTTTAGTAATATTTAATAGCAGAATACATTTTAAGTTAATACATTTCTATATTACATATATTTAGTATATTTATTACTTTTACAAAGATTTTACATATTCGGATTGCCTCAGATTTTATAAATCCGGATAAGCGGGACTAAGAGTCATCAAATTTAATTTTATATTTATCAAAAATTAAAGTATATATAGAACTGATGATGATAAAAATTCTTAAAGTACGTTGTAAAATTATCCTAAACTTCCTTAGGAAAACAGCAACTATATTATTAGATTTTTTATAAATTAAAATGTTTGAATTTAATTAAACATCCTGTGCATATCCACCAAAAGCGATGATGTTATCTTTTCAGAATATCTTTGGCGTAAAAGTCACTTGTCGCCTCGAGCCATACAGGATACCTTTTAGAATGTGAAATTCGAACCAGTTTTTTTTGCAGTGGATCATTCTGATCATTTAGGAAAAAATGTTTAATAATATTATATATATATATATATATATATATATATATATATATTATTATTTATATATATATATATATATATATATATATATATATATATATATATATATATATATATATATATATATATATTTTTTTTTTTTTTTTTTTGTCACGTCTTATTGGGTAATATTTTAGTTAACAAAAAATAAATCGTTTACTCGTTAGTTGTTATACAGGGTAAGTAATTTAAACATATCCTTTAAAATAATGCAACTGTGGACACATAAAATAACCTTAAAAGAATTATTTAAAAGTTCTCTGACAGTGACAATATAACTTTTAAGGATAGACCGATTTAAAGCGTTGTTTAAAGTAGATATGTACCTGGTGTTCCACTAAGAGAGGTAGTCGGCTATATCTCAGAAACTACTAATAGTAAACTTTCGGGTTTAAAATTTAAGATAAAAGGACCAAGGGAAATTGCGGGAAAAATTTTTTCAAGTCTGTCGATGGCCGCAAAGGGCAAAAACATAAAATATACATTTCTCAAAAAAAAAATAAAGTGTGTCAATAAGTGGGTACCATTTTAATTTTAATGTTTCCTTAACAAAAAAGCTTTAGGTGTATTTATGTCAGTTCTAAAATAAAGTGGGGGAGGTTAAAGTTTAATTTAAAAAGTGCTAATAACTCCGGTTTGCTTAACCGAATTAGTAAATTTGGTCTCGTTTGGGGCTTTTAAGCATTATTTTAGGTGTTAAACTATTGCTAAAATCATCTCACCGCCGCTAGAGGGCCGTCAAGGTAAAAACTAACTTATTTTACGAATTTTTTGGAAATTTAAATACAAATAACCTTTATATTTAAGATAGAGGAAAAAAATCCCAAAACAAAAGGCGAAACCAAATTAATATTTTTCAAACCGAATATATAAAAAATACGACATAGAGACGTACCGCATTTAACGACAAATGTTTTCTACTAGGCCGATTTCTTTAGGTAAAAATTAAATTTATAAATTTTACAAAATCTAAAGACATACTGCATAATTTTTACTTATTTTAACCCATTTAACGATATTAGACAACATTAGATAATTACAACCTATAACTGTAATAATCCATTGAGCGTGTCCTATAAGTCTTTAAAACAAAAGGATGCTGAAATGTCAAAAATCCAACAATTTTTATTTTAAAATATTATTTTTAGTGTTGTGCTATTGGTTCTTTAAAATCCTTTGTTGTTAAAAAGCAGTTGATATTATTGTATACAAGGCTGTATGCATTGAGATATCCTTAGAGACGCCGGTAAAAAAGGCCGGAAATTTTGGGTGTTCTTCGCCCCTTACACCGCAGACGCCGTACCCGAAGATCTGAGGAAAAATGTCATCAACGTTTTAGCTTATGGGGAGTTTAATCCAGTATTTTTGAATATTGAAAGAACACAGTAATTAGATTATTATATTTTAAAATTTGACATGAATTTTTAACTAAGTCGGATTTTGGGTTAATCGAGCTAGCATCACATTGTGCTACACCAAGCTTTATCATTGGGACTGAAAAAGGTAGCTAACTTGTCATTGGTTGAAAAATATGATAGGAAAGACAAACCTTTTATCTCGAATTCTATGGACTGACTAAGCAACCTTTCATAGTGACGGTGGAGTTAATACGCACAATATGTAATGGTCAAAAACTAATCCTAGCTGTATCAATACTATTTTCAGTTGGTAATAAAATAGGATTTTCCTTACGTTTTTGTTGCAGATCTCCCGACTTGACCTGCCTTGATTTCTATTTGTGGTGCAGACTAAAAGATCTTCTTTTCTGCACGAGACCCACGACAAGGGAAAATATGATTCAAAGAATCATGGATGCTATTCGGAGATAACAAGGCAGAAGCAGAGACAGCTGTCTTAAACAACAATGCAAAGATTGGAACAATGCATTCAGAATGATGGGGGGCAGTTTAAACATTTGGACTCAATTGACTTTTTGTTTGTGGGTTTTTAAAGCTTACTTAAAAACGAAATTACACGTCAATGGATTATTACAGTTATGCGTTGGTAATTATCTAATGTTGTTTAATATCGTTAAATGGGTTAAAATAAGTAAATATCATGCAGTATGTCATTAGATTTTGTAAAAATTTATAAATTTAATTTTTACCTAAAGAAATCGGCCTAGTAGAAAACATTGTGTCGTTAAATGCTTTACGTCTCTATGTCATATTTATTTTATTTGACCAATGACGGAAAGTGAGTATTTCTTTTGTAAATTAAAGCACCAGTTAAAACCCGGACTATTTTCGGTTTGTACAAGAATACCCTTTTTAAAGAATGTCTCATAGTAAGTATATGATATACTTATTATTATATATACAGTTACTTATTAATGTTTATCAAAGCGTAAAATTTGCAATTTTTGTTCACGCCCGTTTAGTGAGATATGAACATTTAATAGGTCTGATATTTGGAAATTTTAATGTACACTATTTTACACCTTTTTACGTAAGCGCTTCTATGGAAGGTGTATTTTAGGACTACCTGTGTAGAAAAAGTGTAAAATATTTCTGAATAATAAACAGACCTTATATCAACAGTTACAGTTATATTGTGGCTTGTTTGTTTTTTTAAAGTATTTTATTTTAAAGTATAGTTCCTTTTTTTTAAAGCTTAATTAAATAATTTTAACCTTTTTAAGATTGTTTGCTATTTGGGTTTTTTTTTTTTGTAAAGCAGGGCAAAAGGGTTTTTTTACCAAAATTAATTTTATAACACTTTCTTACTATATAACGCTTCTAGATTCCTCTTTTAAAAAGTTTTTACCATTAATAATTTTGTCTACGACTTTTTTTGTTTTTAAACAATTGTGTTTATCGTTATTATTGATTCCTTCCAAATAATCACCATAAATTATGCCCAAGGAACTGCATTTACGTTAGAAATAATAATCTTCAAAAAAGTAGATCTTCAGATGCATTATATTTCCTGTCACCAAAACAATTGCATCACTTTAATCGATTTATTATGGTGGGTTCTTATTAACTCCGGTAAAATAATTTTATTGTTTGGTCATTATTTGCATTTTTGGGTGATTGCACATGCGTAACACATCTTGTTCATAAATAGTTTTATTTTTACAATTTGCTGACAGATGTATCATTTTGAGAACATACCAGTTTATATTAAATCTAAAAAATGAATAATTTGGTGACTGAATAAAGCACGCCCTTTTTGGAAAAAAGTCAGTTAGATATTTAAAGTTTCATTTTTAATGCATGCTGTTAGTGTCTAAAATGTTATTTTATGACACTGGTATTAAAAGTAATTACTTTTAGCACTTGTGCTAAAAGTGATTTACTTTTAACACAGATAAGACATTACAGAAACGTAATACTTAGATTAAATTAATTATTTCTTCAATTAAAAGTACAATTACTGAAAATACAATTAAAATAAGAAACTCCATGGCCAATCTCATTGGTGGTTGTTACACAATTTACTTTGGTAAAATATGTACCCGGATAGGAAGCAATGTCATCCACCAAAGTTTTGGACCAAATTTGATTGGCAATTTTCTTTTTCTCTTGTAGCGAATTTTCTATATAACCCTCTGTTACTGTACTGGACTTCATCCACCATGTCTCTTAATTATGGTAAAATTAACACCAGAATTCGCCAACAAATTAGCGTCGAAACCAATGTCCAATGTAAAGATGGAAATCAGGCAAATTTAGAAATTTAACCATTGGGGCAGGCATTTTAGCAAATGTGTTGATTCCAACAGGAGTTATGGCACATTTATTCTTTAAGCATCTTATAAAACTCTTAAATAATTAAAATTCACTGAACGAAGGGCTATGTACTTTTTATAATAGTTCATATACAAGGTAACACTAATTACAAAGGTTCGTAGCACATTATTAGTGAAGTTCTTAAATCTTCGATGTTATTTAATGTCAAATTACACAGATCTTCTTGACGACAGGCTCTAAATACTCCGAAAATTGCGGTTACTTTTTGCATAAGATATATTTCATCATGGGCTTTTGCGATAAATTTTTCGATTTGTTCTCTTGTCAATACTTTGACTTTTTAGGTCGATATCCTTTTCCTTTCGCCTTAAAAGGCAACTAGCTTGTAATATCTGCTTATGTCCTGATTATGTATGTTCATCATCGCCTTTAACACGGAGTAATTTGACCAGAGCGTAGACGATGTCCATATTTTGGACTTTTCTTTAAAGTAGGCAAGGAGCATTTTTTCAATGGCAATCTTGCCAATAACATTTTTCTGATCACACCATTTTAAGAAACGATCGTATGTAAATTTGTATTGTTGCTTTGACTTACTAGGCAATAATTCAAAAGTAGCTTTATTGGAGAAATTAATTTTCTTGATCACTTTTTATCGAACAAGAATTTGCGATTAATTGACGTTACTTGTCAACAAAGAGAAATCAACAAATTCGTTACCTTGGCAACTTATTTTAGAGATAAATTAGATGAAATTAGATTTTAAAAATAATAATAATATCGACGATAAAAAATCATTAATTTGGACATTTAATGGTGTTTGTAGAAAAAATAGTGTATTATAAAATGTCACTTCTAGCACTTATATCATAAATAACTATTATTAAACAATAATCAACTTTAAAATTTCTTACATAAAAAATAAGACTATTAGGACTGGCTCTTCAGGCATTCCATTGCGTAAATCATTTTATCAACCACCGATAATCCCGTCACCTATTTTAATAAAATATTAAAAAAAGATGGATTGGATTAGGTCTTATTGCTTTATTAATATAAATATTTTATTAATTTTTAAAAATTACAATAACTTTTTTCGAATAAATGGCTTTACCACGCTGGGTACACTTTCTACAATTGGCGTCAAGCAAAGCCATCTTGGCTTTAGTGACAGCATATATATCAGGTAGATTTTGTAAAAAAACTAATATAATAAACAAAAAGGGTATACTTTTTTACTCCTCGTATAAATAAGCGTTTTTTTCTTCAAATATTATCTAACAAAATCAATAAACAATAAAGCATAAAAAACTGCATGACTTTTGCTTTAACAAATTAGTTCCAAAAATAATTTATTATTGTTTTATAGAAGTCCTTGAACCAGTTTTCATGATGACATTTAATTTTAAACAAACAATATGCAAAACTAGTTAAAAAGTATACATGTGAAATAATAAATTCAAACGGTACTTATTGAATCATTGAATAGATTTTAAGCCACTAATTTTGTATTATGTATGCATAGTTCAGCGATGGCAGACTTTTTTTTTATCTTGGGACAGTCCACGAAGGCTGATGCCGTACCGTGGGTGTCTTTAGTGTGGTGAGAGGTAGTTTGTTCACACGGGACTTAAATTTTTGGAGATTGCCAGAGAAGGAATTATACTGGCCAATTCCTCTGAGCAGAAGCCGTGAAAATACCTATAGAAGAGCGACAGATCCCCTACAGCTCGACGGTGGGCAAGAAGAGGAAGCCTTTCTGTGAGCGTTGGATCATTAATAAGACGAACAGCTCTTCTTTGAATGGAGTCCAGAATGCTAAGTGTTGTAGGGGACGCCATTCCCCAGACATGAGAACAATATTCTAAAGAGGGTTGATTGGGATACATACAGAGTGTACAGTTTGGGAAGAAGAGAAATATTTTCTGGCTCGGAAAAGGAACCCAAATCTTTTTGAAGCTCCCGAAGCTATGGATGAAATGTGTTTGTGCCGGTTGAGGTTATTCTCAAAAGTAACGCCGACAAGATTAAACGCTCTTGTTCTGCAGGAACTTGGCTGCTCATATGTAAGGGATGAGCATTTGCAGACTTTTTCGCGACAGCAAACAAGACTGTGTTTTCGAGGCATTAAACGAAAAGATTTTTGGCGCCCCAATCCAAGATAATTTTGAGGTCCTTGTGAAAGAGATATCTGCATTGACCGCGCTTGTTTTCAAAATCAGAATTACACGGTGGCTTAAGAAATTGAATACTAGAGTGGAGGGTTCTATCGTCAGCAAAACTATGAATGGGATTGATGGTGGAAGAGAAGATCTTTAAATGGTAGAAGAAACAGGTGGGTACCAGCACTGAGCCCTGGGGCCCCCAGCATTATTTGGTAGAAGCTGGAGAAATGACCATCACACTAACGATATACGTCGATTAAAAAGGGAAAACTGGAAAGCAAGAGCAAATTAAGTGGAAGACCGTAAGAAGGAAGTTTGTTGGAGGCCCATCATGCAACCTGATCGAAAGCTTTGGATATGTCAAGAGCAACGATTTGGGATTCCCAAGATACTCAAGGGACTTGTTCCAGTTGTGTGAGACAAAGGAAAGAAGATCAGCTGTGGATTTTCTGGGCGAAATCCATATTTCATCATGTAAGATCTTATGTTTTTCCAGATACTTTAAGTTTTGGGAATTGATGAATTTTTCCATTACTTTGCAAACAACTAAAAAGAAGAGATAAAGGTCTATAGGGAAGGGAGACTTTTGGATCCTTTTTGGGGGAATTGCACACGTGAGCTTTCCCAACTCTCCGAGAAAATGCCGTGTCGTAAAAGATTCGAAAGAGGCGAGTTAAGATTGGTGCAAACTCGGGAGCACATCTTTTTAAGAGATTGCTGGTATCCATCCAGCCCAGACGATTTTTAGTATTAAGAGAAGAAAAAATACGCTTGATCTGTTTGACTTTAAAAAGATATCGGACATTTTATGAGAAACAGGGACAACTGTTGGAAGAGGAAGATTAATAGGAGGATCAAGCGTAGAATTGGCAGCAAATTGTTTGGAAAAAAGTTTGGCTTTTCCTTTGGGAGGTAGACACAATTCCGTCTTCAGAGATTAGGGGTGGAAAAGAATTGGGAAGTTCTGACTAATATTTTTGGCAAAGGACCAGAAAGCTTTACTGCCATTTGAGCAAGAGAGAACTTTATCTTTTATTCGATTGTTAAACCGGTTTTTGCTTCTGAGATGGTCTGATTATACTGATTTCTCGCTTTGATGCTAGCCTGTCGATTTTCGGGACTGGGGTTTTGAAGAAACTTTTGTGGGCTTGAATTTTTAAAAGTCTGGCTTTGTCACAGGATTTAGAAAACCACGGTTTGTGATTTGAAGTTATGGGGTTCTTTTTTGTGTGGGGAATATAGGTCTCAATCCTAGTTGAATTGTTTCGGTAATTTGTTTACATTTCGGAAGGATCAATAGAAAAGCAGGTAGGATCCCAAGGGTGCTGGCAAAGAAATCTTTCAGACATCCCAGTCGGCCGAATTGTAGTGCCCCGGGTTTGTGGCGGCATGCTTTAGTTGCCTCAAAATGAGTGGAGTATGATATGACCAAACCATGGTCAGAGCGACCAAGGGGAGCAGTTACTGATGCTTGATAGAGTTCGGGGGGGGAAGTAAGAAAAGATCTAGGGGGTTAGAATTATGGGTGGAACCCAGGGAAAAAAGGGAGGTTCCATAATTAGGTTGGTGAGGAGTTGCTTATTGCGAAATTTTCTGCTGCCTGCCTTTGTATCGGTTTTTGTGGAGCCTAGCCAACCTTATTATAAACATTAAAATCCCCGAGGACGAACTTGGGGGAATGGAAACTGGAAATAATATTGTCGCTTTTTATTGAAAGGGAAACAAAAAACTTGTTGTGGGAATTGTCAGACGGGACCGGTATATGCAGCAGATGAATTTGGAGAAGATCTAAAGTAAATTTAAGCCAAAGAATATCAGGCCTACCCCATTCGAGGTTGGAAACCCTAGCACAAGCCAGGTCGTTGCGAACGTAAGCACAGACGCCGCCGTGGGGTCGAAAAGATGTAATGAGTTCATAACCTGGGAAAAGGAGGTGGTTGGTTGCTGTTTTGGAACTTATTTGGGTTTCGGTAAGAAATAGTATGTGGGGTTTGGAGGATTGAAGATAATGGTGAACAGAGTTTACGTTGGAGTTAAGCCCACATATATTTGTGAAGGATATCAGACTTTCGATGGTGGCCCCCCAAATGTACCCCTTGCCCGGAGAACCGAATGGAGGGGTATTTTACCTCCGGATAACTTTACGTTCGGGTGTGCCATCATCATTATTTCCAAATTTAACTAGAGTGGAAAAAAAAAGAGAAAGAAAAAGAAAAAGAAAAGAGAGGTAGAAGGAAAACTAAAAGAGAAAGAAGGAAGAGGAAGATGGAAACTGACTCACCGCCCAGAACTCGAAACGTCCGGAGACTTCACGAGTCCTTTAAAGGGCAAGTGGGGTGGTACCGCCTCAGGCGAGGAAAGCTCCTCTACCACCTACCACCTACTAATATAATTATCGAATTGTACATTAATTTACCAAAAATAAATAACATTGTGGCATAATGGATTATTGTAACATTATTTTTAGACTTTAATGTAAAGAACTTGAGGATATAATAATTTGATGATATATGATTCCTCTATAACGTTAAAAATGTCTTGTCAAAGTTGAAATAAATATTTTAAATCAAATTTTATTTTAGTTTAAAGTAGTAACGTAAGAAGTTGTATTTTAACAAATATTTAAACAAATTTAACAGATAACTATTAAATCTTCTAAGAAATAAATGACCATTAAAAACTCTAAATTTTCAGTTATCTTATGACTTATGATCCTTTAAGATACTGATTAGTGCAATTTCAGCATTTGCTTCTTTTTGCATAGAGATTGGTATATTACTGATTACTTTTTTGGGGGTTATTGGATATTCAACTCTGTTGTATGGCTCGGACTTGATATCGTCTTTTATTAAGTCAAGAATAAAACTAAACTGTGCTTTATTCAGTCTAAAATATTTTCTAAATTTTACTTCATCCTGTTGCAAATTTCGATTTATTAATGTAGTATAACAACCCTCATCGCGTCTTTGCTGAAATATTGGATTTATAGGGGCATTGCTAAGTTTCAGGTTGGCTAATTGTAATAGTATTTCGTCATCCTCTTTTTCTTCTAACAATAAATATATTGCTAGATCATCCATCACGACTCTTACCAAAGATTATTCCCTTTACACTAATAATTTTACTATCGCGAGTTTGAGCCGCGGTCCTAAGAAACCACTTGATTAAACGGCGGCCGCATGCCTTAGTCGCATTGCGTTAGTCGTATGCGACGGCCGCGTGGAAGGAACCACACCTTAAAAACATGAGTAGGAGTGCTTTGCGGCTAACGTAGTGCGTTAGCCTCATGCGGCGGCCGCGTGGAAGGAAACATACCTTAAAGCTCACACGTAGTGGCGTTGGTCATGCGGTTGGCGCTTAGAGCTTAGTGGAGAGGGTGCTCAATGAGCTGAAATCGTGTCGAATTTAAAAAAGAATTAGCTTTGGAAAATGCAATCGCTATCTTTTTGGCACCTTGCACGTGACTGGCAGGCACAAATAATATTTGAGGAAGTTTATTCGTGCCAGTTAATCACATGCAAGGTGCGAGAGAGGGCAATTGCATACGCTATTGCTATTTCTTTCTACTTTGCCTGGATTTTAGTACATTGACCACCTCCTCCAGTAATATATGCTTCAACGGTGGCTGAGAGTACAAAAAAGGTTTTACCTCGAGGATCAGGGTGCTTTTCGTAGCATCTACATATTCATTTAAATAGTTATAAGTTTTGCATAGTAAGAAGACGTAGGTACGGTTTAGAACCGGACAACTTGAAGACAAATATGTATAGCTCCGTATCTTCACTGGATTTATCCGGAGTGTAAGCAATGTAGAAGGAGTTTACCGATTTACTTGTTTGTCTTGTTAACCTTTGGAACGTGGTAAGGCCCAGCTGGCAAATTGCCTCGGAGCATTACCAACGTTGGTAAAATAAGTAACCCCTACCCGATTAAGAAAGAAAAAACTTAGGTTAATATATAAGTATAGAAAGAGATTTTTCGAAACGGCGGCGTCGAGAGGGAGAAAACTTGATACGGTACAACCAAAATCAACGGCCAAAGTAGATTTGTTGGCTTTAAGATATGTCAACGTTTTATGACACAATAGATAGTCTTAAAATTATACCTGAAATTCAATTATTTAGATATGCATTTAAGAAAATATTAATAAATCTATGTTTCTCTTTTCTATGTATTAGATAATAAACTAAATTTTTGATTATATTAATTAAATGAAAGTAGCTTGTTTCAATATATTAATCTATAAACCTATCAATCAATTTTTGCGCAATCAAAGTACATATACTGCTGAGAGATATAGTAATGCTGTCTGAGATTATTAGTTTTATAAATATACAAATATTTTAATTAAAATATTATAAGAAATATTTGAAGTGTTTATGCTGAGCTGGTGGGCAAATAAAAAATGAACTGGTATGTTACGAGATAATAATTGCAAAAATATTAAATTTGGGATATAAGAAAATAAAATGTACAAAGCCTTCTTAGTGTCATGCGCTATCAACGATAATTTTATTGGTTATCTACTAAAGACTATATCGATGCTCCGTTTTTAAACAGTTAACGCATCCTGTTCTCTGTGTTATTCAGAATAACTCCCTCCCTGAAGATGTTTTGCCTACTTTACAGGACAGTAGGGCCGTGTGTACAGTAAATATCAGAGAAAGCAAGCGTCTACTTATAAGATAAATATCACTGTCCTTGGATAGGATATAAAATATCACCTTTAATGCCTATTAAAATCATATTCAGAAAATTCAAAAGATTCGATTGGATCAGTTTTTACCGTAGTAGGTAAGTATGATATTGGAAAAACGGAAAAATTCCCCACTGTCGCAGTATATTCGAAAATTGATATTCCGTATCAGTAAGAAGAAGGTATCCTATTCTCTGTGTTAGCTACTCTAATCTACGCGAATTTTTTGCGTTTGCAATACTTTTCTCAGAAAACTAAAGAAATTTCTGCTGAACTGAAATGAATATGTAAACAAAATCTTATAGTGTTTGAATAATATCCAATAGGGTGATGTCTTTCTTGGGTAAATATTTACCATTTATCTTTTGTTTTTATTTCGACAAGAGATAAAAAAATATGATAAAAAATTATGTTTTTAGGGAATTTAAATCTGCTTAAAATTTTAGAGAAAATTAAATAATCGAACCAAATCGAAAATTTATATTCGATTCAAATTTCGAATCGAATATTGAAACTATTCGAATAGTTTAAACTATTCAAATAGTATGAACTGCTCGAGTAGTACAAACTATTCGAATGATTCAAACTATTCGAATAATTTGAACTATTCGAATAATTCGAACAATTCGAATAGTTCGAAAAATTCGGACTATTCGAATAATTCGAACTATTCAGATAGTTAAAACAATTTAAATATACTATTTTTTCAAATAATTGACTGTATTAGCTTATTATCGTAGAAGCTATTTAAAAATATTAATGCAAAGGAAACGCTTAAACTTTCGATTTAAAATTACGTCTCTTATAAATAAAATAAAGTCTTTTCCATAAAACTCCTTTTAATAAGACTAATCTAAAAGGTTAATATTCAAAGAAAAAAATTTTGGCAAAACCAATCTAATATATTTCAGTATGTTATAAGTAACCACCAGAACAACTTTCCAATATTGTGGATTCACTATTAATTAGTTGCATTAGAATTTCAAATTGTTACCAACCTTTTAAAATTGCCACCAAAATCAATTCCCATTTTTGAATAATCATAAAAAAAAGTTTTCAATTCGAATGTTCCTATTATTTAAAAGATTCGAATCATTTAAATAGTTCGAATTATTTAAATGGTTTAAACTATTGAATGATTCGAAAAAATTGAAATATTCGCAAACTCTTAATATTTTTACATACTATGAAGTATAACAGCCTTAGAATGTAATTTTAATTCAGTTAATAAAGCATAATTATTCATCGAAAAAACAAGAACCATAAAAGCATTACTGCTAATCACATGGATCATCTTTATTACCATTTTATCACGTAAATTACACCAATGCATTGTTAGGTTTTTTTCTGTTTTCCATCAATATTTTTTTAAAATTTAAATTAACATCAATCCTTGCAATTATACAGTATTTTACGATGCATCGATAAGTATTAGTTTTTCCAATGTTTATTTTTTTAATTTGCATACACACGCTGTGAGCCATAATATACAGGGTTGCTAAACGAAATCAAGCAAAGGTCCTTTTTGAGTACTTTTTATATTTTTTAACGAAAACGCTTGTACTCGTATAGCTTTTTTTCGAGGGGGAAACTTTTTAGCTATATGCTGCAACTCCTATTGGCAACCCTTTGACCAGGGCGAATTCCATTCCTAAAATCTTAAATGAAAAGCGGGTCAAGTTGTATCCTATTTGAAAGCTCTTTCGATTCTCTTTATGTATACCGGGTGGTGCATCGCCAGACAGGCCATAGGAAATCCCATGTAAATTTTGATACATTGAAATATTGGCTCCCCTATTGAATTTACAACAAAATTGTAATAGACTATTTTGAAGACGTTGATAAGATTAGCTCACATTCTAAATTTCTCTTTTTTCTGATAAGGCAATTAAAAATTATTTAAGAAAAACTATTTGTAAAATCGTTGCATACCTGCTACATACCTTAATGAATCCACCAGTAATAAACAAAATGTCTTGTTAACTTTTTAATTCACGTTTTACTTTGTATTAGTTATTTCAACATGTTTTACTGTATTAAAGAGAAAATAATGGTTGTAATCATTCTATAAATACAAGTAATTACATTGAACTACAAAATGAGATTTTTACATAATTGAATAATTTTATAGGAAGGTGAAAAAAACAGTTAAAAACTGTCTAAAAATACGTTTTAACACAACACATTGAAACTAAAAGCTAATGTTTTTTAATTAAATGCTCAAACAGACCTTCGTTTATTGCTTAGCAATATCCTAAACGGTTATAAAATTCAGTTCTTACATTATGAAATTGAAACTTTTAATTCTTCTAAATTTTGATAATTCAAATTTGTATAAATAGCATTTTTGATATGACCCCAAAGGAAGAAGTTGTTTGGCGAAAGATCAGGAGACCTAGCTGGCCAATTTATGGTGTAATTTGGTCCTATAGTGAGTCTATTGAAAACATTTTAAACATATTCCCTTACTTCTCGTGAATTGTGTGCAGGACAACCATCCATTTGAAACCAAATGTCTTGATTGTCAGTTGTAACTTCTTCCAATGCCGGCCCCACTTGATTTTTTAATAGTTTTAAAAAAGGTTTTGTTCCCAAATTGTGATTCAAGAAAAAAGGTCCAATAATCCGATATCCAAATATACCCGCCCAAACGTTTACCTTTTGTAGATACAAATCTGTGTTCATTTTCTTTGCTCCAGTATCTGATGTTTTGAACGTTTGATTCATTGTTTAATGTGAAGATGCATTCGTCACTAAAACAAATAGGTATTGCGTAAGAAGTCCCTATCGTTATTCGCCATTTCCAAAACTTCAAAACAAAAATCTGCTCTTCGGATCTCATCGCCTTCCCTTAATTCCTGATGTCTTTGATATTTGTACGGATGATATTTATATTTCTTTAATTTGCGGAGTACTGTACTGTGATCCTTTCCTACAACTTTGCCAAGAATCCTGGTGCTAATTCCTTTATTTTCTTTTTCATGAAGTAAAACATCTAAATCGACATTATTTTTTTGAGCTCTTCCATCGAGTACATTATTATTTCGCTCTAAGCAGTTGCATTTATTAATAACAGTACCTTTTGTCTCAAACTTATAAACGATATTTTGAACTGTTGTCTTACTTGGAATGTGTCTGTCAGGAAAAAACGTAGAGAACTTGTCGGATACTCTTCGATAACTATTTTCCATGTAATACAATTTAATTATTGTTATTTAAAAATCATTTTAAGAACAAAAAAAAATTGGATACTTTGCTTTTCTTTGGACACTCTGTGTGTCGGAAATCACTCCATCTATAATGTAGGCATGTACATGACGAGAATTAAAAGAGCTTTTAAACAAGGTACACTTTCTTTCTTCTTAAGATTTTAGGGGTGGAATTCGCACTGGCCATGGGGTTGCGGATATATGCGTAAATATTCCCCGCTCGACCCCCGGGTCCGACCGATTTTCTTAAAAAAGCTGAAAAGTACTCAAAAAGAAGTTTCGCCCATTTTCGTTCAACCACCCTGAATAAAACGTTTTCTTATTGGAAATTTTACAACGTTGAAGGAACTGTGTAAAATAGGTTAAGCATCTAAAAACCCGTCACCTATAATATCTATGCTTTAAGCAAGCCTTCTTAGGCTGCCATAAAGATAAAAACGTTAATAATTCTTACAAATAAATGATCGCCAAATAAATAGTATATTCAACCCAATATCCCAAATATTTTTTAATTATGTAAAAGCGGCGCAAAAAACTAACCGATCTATTAAGAATCCAGTTATATCATTAGGAAAAAACTATGTACAAATAGTCTTTATTTTAAAAAGTTTTCTATTCATACAGAAGTGATTAAAATGTTTTTGCTGATTTCATGCTCTAAAAGATTGGAGATATTTGATAAATATCTAACGGTAATTGACTTATAACCTATAATACACCTAATTTTTAGCTATATGGCGTGTATAATTTAACACGTTTTTTTTAGTTTTGATTAGAAATTATTTAATAAAAAGAAAACCAACCAAAAATATATGTGGGTTTCTTGTTTATTAGTCACTTTAAAGATATTTCCTTGTCAAAACTAAAAATAAAACGAAATTTTTATTTAAAAAAGAAAACTTTAATCATATCCTATATGTTTTTTCAAGATATAAACCACTTTTACATTTTCGCAAGCTCACAACCCGTAATATGAATACAATAATCTCTTTATTGTTTTATTTTAAAAAATATATTTAATTTTAGAAGACATTATGTTAAACGTGAAAATTTGAGAAAAACATTTTTTTGCTCAGAAACCGATAGAGTAAGGAAAAAAACTTGTAATAAAAGTTGTTTAGAATGAAAAAGGGAACGCAAAAAAAATATAATATACATTTAAAATAAGCGAGTTGACTACTAACCGGAAGCACTACATGCACGCCATTATCTTTATTTGAGGAGGACTGAAATATTCTAATGGACGGTCACCGTGAGACACCCTGTATGTATAGTATTCAAAAAGACCAGAAAGGTGGGTGGTTTTTAGTATTGATTTGTGTTAATTGATTTTTAAGTTTACCTGAAAGTACTTTTTTAGCATAGGTAACCTAATATGTTATTTAAATGTAGGTAACTATATTATTTGTACTTTTAAAATTCGTCTTTGCTCAAATTTCTTGCTTTTTATCTCTTTTGTCCGAACTCCTTTTAGTGGATTATAAGTACCAACCCTGACACCTTTATATTAAAGAAATATATTAATTTTTTTAGAGATATATCCAGGTATAATTCTGTTGTAAATTGCATCATGCAAATTATATATATAGGTCTATATTTAGTTTTGTTTTTCTCAAGACCTAAACCCTGTTTACGTTATACTAACGCAATATTTTATAGACATAATAGAGATTTTTTAAAACCCCTTATGCCCTTACAACGGTATATGTTAGAAACAATCGGGCAAGCTCGGTACTGTGAGTGTAAAGCCAGAGTCTCATCCGTCCGATTTCCGACGATCCGATCATCCGAAAGTATTTTTATTGGTCAGAACATTTTGGCTTCAATTTTCATCCGAATATTTTAATATTTCATCCGACGTCGAATAGAGTTAAATTAATTCTAACTTTTGTACGATGTCGGGCGTTTCTTTCGAGTTTTCTAACCCTACTTTATTTACTTTGTTGGGTAATTCCGATTTCTACTAAAAAATAAATAATTATATTTTAAAATCGGTTTAACCAAAAGCAAGTCAAGCAAAAAAAAATGCGGATGTATATATGAAATGCGACCAAAAGTTTCAGACAAATATTTTAATTACCTTCGAATATAAATAATAGGTACTTTAGGGTGGGCATGAAGGAAATAAATAATAAATAAAAAGGTATCTTAGACATCAGTAAGCATTTACAGAAATAATGTAATGAGTCAAACTATATTAGTATCGTTTTAAAGCACACGATAAAGTTTTTCATTGTTATAAATATTTTGCTAGTGGGGACAGTATGATATCTATCTTACATGCTTTCTTAATTTTTCTTACAATATAGTTTTAAGCATTTACAGGAGACTTGTGATGCTCTAGGACTCTAGGGGAGTGTTTGAGTCCGCGAGTGTTTAAAAATGTAAATCGCAAAATTTAAATTAAGGAAATTTTAGTTGGGTTATTGTTATTTCTTGTTCTCTTCGTTACAGTTTTACCTTAAAAATGTTCTTCTCTTCTCAGAATTTAAAAAAATTTCGTACATTGGATCATCGGAAATCGGACGCATGATTCCGGCTTAACTAGCAACGATATACATGTTTAAAAAAAAGGATCTTTGAAAACTTTTGTCGAATTTTACCCTTAGAAAATATCGTTTTGAAAAAAATTAAAATATTACGTGACTATCGATAAAAAATATAAATAACATAATACTATAAAAGGTATTTGTAATAGTACTTGCCCTTTGTATTACTTAACATTTTTAAGTATATACTTCCGTTCCACGTGATTATTGGTCGGCGGGGTATATACCCCTTTCCGCCGACCAGTAAGCACGCGGAGCGTAAGGGAAAGGTTATATGCCTATTCTTCTTTCTCTTTCGCATACTTCTTCGCATGTCCAAGTGGCAAGGCTGCCTTTATAGGTATATTCTCAAAGGTTTTGAACAATATTTAAATTGTTTGTAAAACTCAAGGGTGATAAACTTAACAAGGAGTGCTCGATTTTTACTATTTGTCCGCAGATAAGGTTATGTTTGTGACATCACCGTATTGCCCAGAAGCTAGATTTATTTTATTATTCTTTGTTAAATTCAACTTTTAAAAACTAATTTGGATGTACACCTACTATAAGATCCGTATTAAATACCAATTGATAAAATTAAGACTTTATTCTACTTGTAAACAAAACAATAGGGTAAAAGGATTACGTCACAAATATCAAATTGACATTTAAATCGGCGTATGTGGGCTTAAATGGGATCCAGCACTCCTTGTTAAGTTTACCACCCTTGAGTAAAACTATCTGCACTAGGTTAATTTTTAACTTTTACTGATGGTTTATCTTTTAGGTTATATTTACTGTGTTCTTTTTATGACTTTAAACCTATTGTTTTCTTTTACTTTTTTTAATCCTAAATGCTGTATTAACCAACTGTATTAAATATCATATGTACAAGCATGGTACAAGCTAACCTTTTAAGCATATACCTTTTAGAGGCAGCCTTGGCGCGATAAGTCTACAACCCTTCTCTCTCACTCTGCGTGCATACAGGACAATCACCACCTGGCTCTAGTAGGTATATGCTCGAAGACTACCCTAACAACATCTTACGGTCTGCCGCAGTGTCACCTAGGTGTATTTTTAGTACACTTGCTTAAAGACTATTTCCGTCTGTTATAAGTCTGTTATAATTTATAACACTAGGCTGTAACGGAAATCACGTGGTAGGCACACAACCAATTGAGTTCGATCAACGAATTCTTAGATTAGATAGAAATAAAGTAAACAAACCTTGTTTGGCATTAATATATTCAGGGTAAGATAATAGCTGCTTACGAACAGCACAAATTCTGACCTAAGTTGAGGGAAACTAACTTAGTTGACCGTACGATTTGTCACAGCTAAGTAAGAATCTGACGTCCCCCCTTGCCCCTGCTAAGGTACCCGGATTTCTGTCTGAGATATCTTGGCTAACCTAAGTTGAGCAAAATTTGACATTTTTTATCGTTTTGGGGAGTCGTGCGTGTTCGATCAAACAACTTAGCTCAGGTCAGAAACTAACTTTAACTTAGGTAAGAAAAGTGGTTGTTCGTAAACAGCTAATATATAAGAAGGTATTCTAATCCCGCAATGCATGATGGGAAATGTGTCAAGCGGTCGCTCCACCACGTGTGTTAAAGTATTTTTATCACATCTTCCGCAATAATAAAAATAAGGATAAAAATACTTTAGTGTGCAAGACACACTCGTGGCGGTGCAACCGCTTGACACATTTCCCATCATGCATTGCAGGATTAGAATACCTTTTTATATATTATCTTAATTCAGGGGGGCAAGGAGGGATAGTTCGTGTAAACACACTGCACCGGCAACATTGATTAAAGACACTAAATAAAATAACTCCGGAAATAATAACTTTTTTAATGTTTATGGCATTGCACCATAAATTACATTTTTATAAATCGATGATTCTTTATTGTTAAAAATTATTTTTAAATCCGGAAAAATATTTTTGTTTATTATCTGAAGCGACAGACAGATATGACATTTACTTTAGATGCTCAATTCGGTTGCTGTTGATCAAGTCAGTTTACAAAACGTGTTATTGAATAATACAACCTACTAGAAAGAGATAAAATAACATCGAAGTGACGTACAACACCTGATTTACTATTATTTTTTATTAAACGAATGCAGCAGCAGTCCAACATAACCTTGTTGCCGGTGCTTGAAACTGTCATATTAATAAATATCTATTTATATTTAAATCGATGTTGCCTATATTAACACAAAATCCAATATTTTGATTTTTGAGATCTGGCAAATTGTTAACGTTTTTCGAAAACAAAAACAAACAGATCACTATACGAAACACCATGCCTACAAACTGGCGTTGCGTTAATTCTAGTCCTTAAGTTCGTTGGGTTCGATTGTTGTAACCGTAGCTGTAAGAAAATGTAACGACCTAACGTAAATTTAGAATATCTCTCTATTATTTTTTTTTGTTTAAAAGAGTAAAAAAATTCAAAACGAGGCAAATATTCTAATCTATGACTTTATGCTTTTTAAGTGAGTACAGAGGTACCACCACGAAAAAAACTAAAAAGAATTTATATTTTAAATAAGCAATTTAATGCTGGTATTAGACTTAATCCATTTTTATATACTTTCATAAAAAGCTTTAAACTTCTTGTAGGTACTTTGTTTTTCACAATAACAATTATACTTCGTTAAATACACTTTTTAAAAAAAAAACAGGAAATACCAATGAAACAAACTACTTTTTCTAAAAACCTTTATTTAAAGGATTTTTTCGCGACATACCGTTTTAAACTACTGGTTGATAGCAGTTCTTTCCCCCACCATTCTAACCATGCTTAACCCGCCTATCCTCGCAAAAACGAAACGGTTTACGTATGTCACGCGTGTGTCAACTTACCTACTAATCGTTTAATACACTTTTGAGTTTTAATCCAAATGTAAGGTATTTGGAGAGTTAGGATATAAGTCGAAAATATAAGATATAAACCAAATTTTCCATTCAATAAGATATCAGATGTTTCCAAGTCAACTGTAACAATTAAATCTTTTCCTTTATAATTTAAATATAACTGCACTAATTATCCATTTGGAAATTATTCAATAAATCGAAAAGTCTGCAATCCAAATAGTTGTTAAACCATAGTAAAAAAACATCACAAGAACCAAAACAATGGAAAAGCCACGAATCCTCCATTATTTTAATTTTACACTTGACAACCATTATTAAGGCTCCTTTCCGACTAGTGGCGATAGCGGTGGATACTGGGTACAAAGTAATAACGTAGATACTGACATCATAATACCTTCCCCTACGTTACCTACGCTTCTCGACAAAATAAACCGGTATGTTAACTAACTGTCCTAACAATTTTCAAGGCGGTAGGTCGCCAAAATTTGTTTTTAATTAAAAAGCTTAATGCTTTTTTTATTAAGACGAATTCTAATATTTAAATATTACCTTTCAATTCACTTAATTTCGCGGAGAAAGAATTATGGGAATATATTTGGCAATATGGATTTGTTGCATTAAATATTTTCCATATTTTAAAATTGAACTTTTCACCGTTATAAGGCTGTGCTTGTAAGCTGTAGCACCCGTGGCTAGCAACACCAGTATATCTATAGTTAAGCTGTGGTGCCGACAGTGGAATGAATGGCCTATGAATAGAACCTATGTATTCTAGGACGTATTTGCCAGTCACGAAGAGTCCCTGTGGAAAACCTGATAGAAAATTTAAGGTTTTAATAAGAATCCTAATATCTATCAGGCTTCTAAAAAGTGAGACATGCATTCCACACCAAATATATACCAGATGATATTGACCTCCGGCAAACACTTCGGTATGGTACGTTTCACAATAATTCGTTGATTTCTTGACCGCAATAAAATTTAAATTACAACCCTCAGTGGAAAACCCAATTATAAATAGGTTGCCTGACAAATATCTATTGTGTAGGCACCGCACCTTTTAAAAGGGTACAGGTTCTGATTACCTACTAATATTAATAGTTTAGGTTAGCTATTTTGGATGCTCAATAACACACACGAAAATACATTGACAAACTCGAATTAACTGATGAACTAATACAAAAAGACTCTGCTTTATATTCAACACCTGCAATTTGCCTATAATCTACATAATATACCAAAAAGTAGGTACAATAATAAATAAAGAAAATTTTAAGTCCGGACCTACATACGGTTACCCAAAGTATATTATGTTTTATGACTAACCGTAGCAGGTAAAACGAGAAATCAACGAATTATTGTGAAACGTACCATAAAAAAATATTTTGAAATTTGCGATTTTCTATGTTTTTCTAAAAAGCATAGCAGCAATTTTTTACTTAACAATTGTTTTTATGCAAATATTTCAAGAAAAATGCAGATATTTTTGCGAAATTTAGGATCTAATGAAATTTGATCAAATTCACAAAAGATATACAAATAGTGGAATGGCTTTTGAAAGCCCAATTTTTCCCTGGGGGATGGCACCTAAAAATTAACTTTTGTTCGGAAATTTCAATATGAGTTTTTTTACCAAAGCATTTTTCTTGAATCCAATAGCATCTGGTATAAATTTAATCCCTAAAGCCTTTTTTAAACATCACCTCTCCTAAAAATTATTATTATCGTTACTTCAATATCTGAGTTGCACTATACTTGACATTTCTCCATTTCTCAAGTCAAATAATTGACAAGCTTAACGACAATGAACCTGATTGTTATGCTTAAGCCAAGAAAATATTTTTCGCCATTCCATTTCTTAATTGGCTTTCGATAATATATCCTGATCTGCATGGTTTTCATAATAAAGTTAGGTGCGGTTCCCATAGCTAAATCGGATCTGATGCAAAGATACGAGTGTATTACTTTTACAGGGTGGACAAAAATGTTAAATGTTTATATTACACATTAATTTTAATACGATATTGCGGATAAATACTTTTTGAGCTTTTACCAAATCAATGCAGGGGTATGCCAAGACCTATTATCAGCACCAATTCCATTTCTTCCTCATATTAACAAAATTGTATCTTTTATGAGTAGAGTTTTTGTGATGGTAGTACCAATTACTTTAATATTTGGCCTGATTTGGAAAACACGCTTAGAGTAATGCAGATATATCATTTACAAAACAATCAGTTAATATTAAGTCGGGATACTCAAAATATTGTTTATTTTAATGCATCAAAGATACATTGACATGATTGTGCTTATCATGCTAACTGTTGCAAAAGAGTGTTTAAAATATACCTTCCCTTCTAACCTGTTCATGCTGTCCAGATATCATTGTAGTTTCGGGAATACCGCATAAACAGAAGAATAATAAGATGCTTTACTACACTGCATGATTTTGTATCCACTGTTAGCAGAAATTACTTTAGAGATAACCAACCATATTTAAAATTTGCAAGTGTCGTTTAAATAATATTTTTCAACACAAGACGAGGATTCAAAATTTTTAATCGCATCAATGTTTGCATCAAATCCTAACTGTAAAACAAATTAAACAGCTTATTGATATGGCAGCTGATGAAAATCTAAAAAGGATTTTTAAATCAGCTACTTTGTTTGAGTTTTAGGCCAACTTAGATGTGAATATCCAGAAATTTTTATCAATCGTTTGATTTTCTAAGAATGCTATAGACTGACCAAAAAAGTAAACTTAATCTCGAAGCAGATATGCGAATCCAACTTTTGAACATTAAACCTGACTTTGACCAGCTTGTCTCACGCAGACAAGCATAACCACCCCATTAAGTTTAGATAAAATGTTAATCATTTTTAATTATTACTAAACAACGTTTTATATGTTTGTGTTTTTTAGGGTATTAATTCATTTAATTTTTACAGTTGTTTTTAATCACTTAATTACTCTATATTTGAAAGCTATAAAGGTAACATGATAATGTCGATATTTTGACGCAGAATTAAATATCTCACATATTAATATTTAAATTACCGCCCCATTTAAAACATCCACTACCTAGTTTATTTTTTGCCGACTTAAGTAAATTATTATCCACTTATAAATATTGATATCGCCGGTAGGCCCAGAAAAGGAGCGCGACACCCAGAAAACGTTCTGCTCTTTTTTGTATTAGCCTGCCCACTTAAAAAGGGCACGTAATTTTACTGTTAAAGGGGTTCCTCAAAATTAAGTCAAAGCGCTTTAGGCTTTCTCGCTCTACAAAAGGTTAAGAAACACTGCATTAGCGCCTTTACTAAATTTCTCTTTTCCATGCAAAACCATATCCCGTATTTTTGCTACAATGTCTGATCTAATGCACTTTTTTATTGTCTTTAAGACTAACACAACCAGGTTTAGTTTAATTTAGCAACCCCTTTTTTTCTATTTAGGTCCTTCCAAAATTAATAATTTTATCACTGCACGATATTTATTTTTTCCATTGTTTAAAAAAACTAGGACACGTCAACTCTGAACCCCTGTAAATATACGAATAAGTTTACAGATCTTCAGACAATTTCCTAGTGTTCCTAAAAAGGTACAACCAACCTTAGAAAAATCAAATAACTGACGACAAAACTTCATAAACATTATTCTTCGTTTTGAATATTTTAACAAAAATATGTTTTTCTACAAACGTGTTAAAAACTCAATTTTTAACACTATCTAGATGCCTTACATTTGAAAGCACTAGTGTTAAAAGTGAAATGTTAAATTTTGAAAGGTAACGTCAACTGTTATTTATATACTAACATTTATGTTAATTTTACAATAAGATTTCCTGGGCAGTAAATTCAGCTATGTTCTACTGGCCGCTTCATCTATCTCTTTAAATAGATCGATGCAACCAATACTTTCTCCTACATTTTCTTTTATTTCAAGTTAATTTTGAGTAAAATTAAAATGACCTAAAACTGACACTTTGTAGGTATCAAATTTGAACCCAACATGCCGTAACCAACCAGCATCAACAACGGTTGTTAGAATCTATATATATAATTTGCTAATGTGGATATATTTATATGTAGGTAGGTATATATATTTATTTGTGTGTCCACGTGATTCTGAAGTTATGGCTTGAGCTAAAATCATGAAATTTGGCACAGTGGTAGTCTTTAGCAGTGGCTAGAACCTAACGAAGCCCGTTTTTTGAATTTCGCCCCCGCCCCGGGACAAAAATAGGAGAAAAAAAGTGTTTTTTACCGTTAGCCGTACGGAAGGCGTTTTACGGAGATAGAGGCTACTTAATATTGTCTCTCGCCTGGCGGAGACAAGCTTTTCATCTAGTTCCTTCATAAATGCCAACTTCAATAATTTTTATATACGTTGCTAGGTAAAACTATATCTTTCGATTTTTAAATAATTTAATTTTTAACTGAATTATTGCGTTTAAAAAAACAATATGTTATGATATTTGTGTTAAAAGTACGTTTTAGGGGCTTAAGTGAATTGCAGAACTCGCTTTGCTCATTCTGCAAACTTTCACTTTCGTGCCTTAAAATTGTACTTTTAACACATATCATATATAACTATTTTTCGTCCAGATTTTTGCTAAAGAAATATTTTAAATAAAAGTGTATATTTTTAACAAGAAAAATATAAGTTGATTATAAAGTCGACCAAGTTATTTTTAAAGTATAAAAAGTATTTCTCGTACGATCAGAAATGTTTCAATCAGTTACAACTGCAGGTTTGTTTCGACTTGTCTACAATTTTTTTCTGTTATCAAAACCATGCAAAATCAAGCTTAAATCGCACGAAACAGTAAGGTGTAAGTAAACCGTAAAAAGATAAATACAAAATTTATAAAATTAAATTTATCTATAATATTTAATAAGTACTCATGTCCATCCTCACAATATTTAGCAATCACCCTATACATTTAAAACTGTTTCTTATGGGTTTGTTTGAAGGTAACCGAGTTTTTTTAAAGGTTATTAGAAAACAAGATTTGTTTTA
The DNA here is from genome assembly GCA_019359885.1 of Listronotus oregonensis. Taxonomy (NCBI): domain Eukaryota; kingdom Metazoa; phylum Arthropoda; class Insecta; order Coleoptera; family Curculionidae; genus Listronotus; species Listronotus oregonensis. The sequence goes on from JAHBCN010000190.1 coordinate 110,453, forward strand.
ATTGTAATGTGAGAAATAAGGGCTTGGTTTAGAAATTTAGACTACAGAAAAATATATTAGATACATATTAATTACGTTAATCCACTATTTAGTCCTTGATCTTAATTTGCGTATAAACGCAATTTATTTTTAATGTTATACGTACGAAAGTGATGCATTTCCTGTAAGCATAAAAATTTCTAATTTAGAAAAAGTAAATTAAAAATTATTTTATTTATTTTTTTATTGATTTTAATATTTATTTTTTTGTGCAGTAATATGTTTTTTTAAGTAGAAGAAGGGTTGGTAGGGAACCTCTACATTTCGGCTAGAACTTGACTTTTATGTTTAGGAATTCTTAAAGGACAACTACACAAATTTTCAAAGTGCCTTATGCACCTACTAAAAATTGTTGATCAGCTTTCTTACTAGTCCGAGAGCTGGTGAACAATTTTAAGTAGGTTCTTAAGTCACTTTAAAAATTTGTGTAATTGTCCTTGAAGGACCCCTAAACATACGAGTCAAGGTCTGGCTGAAGGGTAGCGGTCCCCTAAAAACCCTTGAATTTTTTATATTTTAGGGTTGGCAGCTAGACCTTAACTTTTATGTTTAGGGATCCTTTAAGAACAATTACACAAATTTTCAAAGTGTTCACAGCACCTACTCAAAATTGTTGATCAGCTCTTTACTACCCCCGGTGAACATTTGGGTTTCTGTCACTTTAAAAAATTTGTAATTTTCCCTGAAGGCCCCTTTTAAACTTAAGTCAAGGTCTGGCTGAAGGGTACCGGCCTTCTACCAACACTTGATTTTTAGTTTAGGGGTTGGTAGGGAGCCGCTACCTTTCAGCTAGACCTTAACTTTTATGTTTAGGGGTCCTTCAAGAACAAATACACAAATTTTTAAAGTGCCTTTAGAACCTACTCAAAATTGTTCACCAGCTCTCCTACTAATACGTACAGGGTCTTTAATTATATTTCCGTGGCATCTGAAGCCTTTATTTTTGAAGATAGAAAAATATGTTTCCCATAAATATTAAAGTTTTTTTTTTCATATGATCTTTTGAAATTATCAGTAAAACAATATCGCTTTAGAAAAATAAAAAAATATACAACTTATATATATATTATATATATATATATATATATATATATATATATATATATATATATATATATATTTTTATATATATATATATTTTATTTTTATTTTTAAATATTTAAAAAATTATAAAAAATTATATTAGACCCAAACCTAAAACAAAAAATTGATGTTTTACTTAAAAATTTTTGGGAAAAAGTTTAAGATAAAAATAATTTAAAATTTTTTGCGATGGGCTACCGGAAAAAAATCCATTGTGCGTCTTGAAAAAATAACAACTGACGACAGTGCAAAGGGGAAAATCACTGATTATATCCAAAACGGGTACCATCTATAGACATATTAAATAAAAGTCAGAAAGTTTAGTGAGGAAATTAAAAAAAAAGAAAAGGGTGTTGACGAAATGAAAAAGAATATTGGGGATCCTCGTTTTTTCCCGTTTTTTATTTCATTTTTTTTTTTGGGCAGACTAATACTTTTAATAATTTTAGGAAACCAAAAAATTAATCGTGGATGGGGATCTGTCAGCAACTTTAATGTCTTCGGACATTTTTATCACGGGTTTTTTTTTTTCCCGAACCCAAAATTTAAATTTTTAGGTATTTAAAAATAATAATTAAAAAATTTTTAAGCCACTTTGTTCCAAAAAAATATACCTGATTTTGGATAGAGGGGGGGGGAGTACCTCATCACGTATCACCAGGGGTAAGAGAAGGATTAAAAAATTGCTAAAAAACTCTACGTGATTAATAAGTGACTTCTAAAAACCAATCTTGAATATTTTTATATATTTAATTAACGTACCCTAGAGGGACTTAACTTAAATTGACATCTTATAAAGACAGTGCCTTTGTATCTTCATTTTGTTGTGTCCGAATCGTTAGCACCTCAATCTTATTTTGGCACATTATCAAGAGGCCCCAATTTAAGCCTTGGGGCACCCCAAACCACATATTTCTTCGGGTCGACCTAGATTTTTGCGGGCAGGCCAGCCATTCACCAATGTAACGGGAAAGCACGGATTCTTTTTGAGACTGTTATTCAGTTTCACTGTTGGTCGTATCGCGGACGTACTGATATACGGTACTGCCAAATATTGATTAGTTGAGGATTGATTAGTTAGTGGTTGTGGTGAATACACTTGTGGATTTATTAAAACAATATATGTGAACAAATTTAATGCATTTGAAAAATTTTTAAAGTAAGTGCTAAAATATTTTTTATTTAAATATTGCTAGGGGGGCCTTTACTATTTAAAAAAAATTTTTAAAGGTACTTCACACACAAAATTTAAATTGGGATGATTAGGTTCTTTTAAAAATATTTATTGTAGTAAATTTAATATTTACGAGCGATAGTTTTAAATTTCAAAATTAAATAAAGTAAGTTTATTTACTTTAAATAAAAATTATAAAGGCCAGTGAAGCTTTGTTTCTTTTGAAAGTTTCTCTGTGGATATGGGCCATCGCAGTGGCGAATCTAATTCTACTTACCATTAAACAAAAAATATTTATTTTTGTCATACTAGTTCACTGTCTTAAATTTTTGAGCTAAAAATGGATTTATAAAAAAAAACAAAAAAAAAAATTTATATAAAAAAAGAAAAAAGGGAAAAAAAATAATCAGAAGCCTCTAAAAGCCGCATTCCCCACATGGACTTTTTGGGCAGGAAACATGTAAGGGGGAGAAAGGCAATAAAAACAACCTTTTTCTTCAGGAGCGAGAGAGAAAAAATTGTAAAATTATCGTCTATTTTCTTTCGCACGTGGCAAGGGGCCCAGGCTGCCTTGGGAGGAAAAATGAAGGGATCCTTTGGGATTTCTTTTTTTTTTTTATGTTTTTTTTTGTTAAATCCCTATGGGGAAAAAATTATTTGTTTTTTTTTTATTTTTATGTAATTTTTATGTCATTTCTCTTTTTAAATTTAGGTCCAATTTAAAACCGTTTTTAAGTTTGATAGTAACAAACATTTTTTTTTTTAAAAAAAATTTTTATATTTTAAACCCAAAAAATTTTTTATTTTAAAAAAAAACGACTTTTAAAAAATCTATCAAAAAGTTTCTATTTCATCCCCAACTGAAAATGTTTAAGTTTTAATATAACTAAGTTAGTTATTTTTACTTTTCCTTTTTAAAAGGGGGTTTGTTTACAAAAAATTAATTTCTTATTTAAAACCTTTTTGAATAAGAAAAAAAAAACAATAACTGCAAAAATGCAATTTGAATTGCACAAAATCTTAAAAGAGCTGAAGTCTTATTATTTACGGATATTTTTACTATTTTATAAAACTTAGTTTTTCCAAAAAAAAATCGAGTAGAGTGAATAAGTTCTTTTACTCAAAATATTTTTTTCTAGGTGTTAACTTTAAAATTTCCCCTTTTTTAAAATTTTTTTCAAACCTTATTTTCCAAAATAATGTATTTTTTTAATTTTTAAAAGTTAAAAAAATGCTAATTTAATTTTTTGTTTTGTCTGGAGCTTAAAGAAAATGTTGGTCTCATATTTTGTTTTTGATTCCCTTTTTCTGCTTTACGCAATGAACGAAAAATTTCAACTATTACTGATTTGATGGTTTAATGAACATTTTAACAATATCATCTAAAAAGGGTTTTACTTAATCCGCTTTTTTATTATCTCGTATAGTTTTGTCTTTTTAATAATTTCTCTTAAAAAAAAACTGTTGGTTGGTAGATAAATATTATACATTATATTTTAGTTAAAACTCTAGTTCTAGTTTACTAGGTATATTAAGCATATTTCCTATATTAGGTTTGTCTGGTTTGCATTCTCTTAACGGGAAGTGTTTACTTATCACAGATATCACGAATTAAAAAAAAGAACCACTTAGGGATGTTGCTAGTAACACTAACTTCTGCATAGCCCTTTATAGTTGCTTATAGTTGATACTTTCAATAACAGGCTTTTGATTGTATTTGTAGTACCTTATGGGTCTTAAGAAGGTTCCGTTTTTTCACCAATTCTTAATATATTATTTTTGCCTATTAAGATATTCCTATTTATGTCCCCCTCTTTTCAAAGGATTTATGACAATATGCTTCATATGATTTTTTGTTAAAATAAACTAAGCTTACTTACGATTAGAAAAGGCCCCTTGTTTCATAAAACATTTGTCTTGATGATAACTAGTAGTTCAACATCAAATTATTTTAACAAGGAGTGCATCTTTTTCTGGATAGTTTGGTGGTGCTTGCTTTTTTTTTTTTTTAATTGGAATAGGAATTATATTTTTGTTATTAAAAAAAAATCACCTACCAGTATTGACGCATTCTTTGCAAAATTTATATTTCTTGGGTATAATAGTTGCAGTAAACCCAATTTCGCAAATTTAAATAAAGGCTTTTGCACTTAAATTTAAAGTTGCTTATTTAAGGATTAACTGCATATTGGCAATACACTTTTCACAAATTGCAGTTTTGCGGTATTTCACTATTTTATTTTGAAAATACTATAAAAAATTTATAAAAATTCTATAAACCACGGCGTCACAGCTCTGCTATTACGACATAACCTCAAATAAGATAAATATAGAAGTGGGGTTAGCCCCCTGATAGACGTTCTACAATTTGTGCAAAGCATAATATCCATCCAATGGTAAGGAATTTAATAATAAAATATAGAAAATATTTACTTCGATTTTTTTTTGTAAAAAAGTGTATTTAACATTTTTTCGGCAAAGTAGGTACCTACTGGAACTAGTTATAGAAAAATATAAAAAAGTGTTAAGCCAACTACAATGCTTAAATTTTTAATTTAAAACATTTATTTCCTTTTTAGTTTTTTTTTCCTTGTAAACACGTTGCTAAAAACATTTTTTTTGTTTTTGTCTTTCCCATTTTTTTTGTCTTTAATCAAAGGTTGACCTTTGTTACACAAAAAAAATATCTTTGTTTAGGTAATTTTTAAAATTATTTTTTACGGCTTAATTTACAATGCAATGAACGTCTACGAATTTAATAATCAAGTCCCAGATTAAAGCAAATAATTTAAGTTTTGTTCTTCATTAACGTATAAAGACAGGTTTTTAAAATCCTGAGATGTGTCCTATAGTTTATGTATACAAGTAAAAAGCTTTTTTATTTTAAATATACCTTTAAAAACTAGTGAACACCCGCGCCTCGAACGTTACTTCGAATCTGTCTGTCCTAAAAAGTGTGTCAGTGCAGTTCCATATTTTTATTGCTTTATAACAGTTTTAATGTAAATGAAGGCATGTGTATGCTCTAATTAAATAAAAATTCGGTCGTTACAACAACGTGGTCAATACTTAGTTTTGATTGCTTTACTGCTTAAGAGTCCCTTCGCGCCGCGAAAATTGGATCCAATTTGGGGTTAGGGGCATAATGTTTTTCCCAAAAACGGTATAAGTTATCCATAATTTTCAAAAACTACATGAAAGCCAACACTTAAATCTAGGCTTCTGCTGTAATAGTTTTTTAAATTTGGATTTAGTTTTTAATAATTCCTTGAGTGAAAGTCACCCTAAAATCGGTTACGTTTAGATACTATTTTCTCTTAACTCGACTCATATTTCAAAAATCCGTTACTGCAGAGGCATAGATTATTTCCTTACCTTTAAAATTGTGTATAATTTATGTCATTTAAGTGAAAAATAGATACCGAAAAACATTATATCCTGTAGGCTTGCAATCGGAAATAACATCGCATCGATACACCGAATTTGAAAGAACCTAAATAAAATATAATATTTTTAATGCGGCTATACGAAAATTGGGTAGTGGGAGTTTGTTATTCTCCGCCCACCGTCTCCGCGTCCTTTCGCCCGACCCCTAAGGTTTAGCGTAAATGCACTCTTAAGGGGTAGGGTTAATTCGGTAAAAAAATAGCATATTTTTTGAATTTTTATTATAGAACCGGTTGATATAAATAAATTTATTTAAATGAGGTGTTATCAAGTAACATTTTATGAATATTGTGTGCAATATTCATCTTAAAATATGCTGATATGAGCCAATGGCAGCAACTTTAAATGGGCGCCTTAGTAAAAAGGTGTTTTGCGGTGGACATTATAACTTATAACTGGATCATCTAAAACAAAACAAACCAAAGAAATTTTGTTAGTTTATAAGTTTTTCTAGGTAGACCTGTCGAGATTTTATTTTACATTTTTGGATTTTTTATGGCACATAGAAGGTAAAATGTCGATTTTTAACCAAAACATCAATAATCAAGCTGGTATAAAAAATACTTAAAATTAAAAAAAAAACTCGACAGCGTTACCTCATGCAGAAAGAGTTTGTAAAAATTTAAAATAATCGGTACAGTAGATTTCGAGTGACAGTGTCCACCGAAAAAAGCAAGTTGTGGGAAAATCAATTTAAAGTTTCACAATGCAAAATTTTTAAATTTTTTATAAATTATATAGTATTTTCTTTACTTACATAGAGTCGTCAATTCTAGGTTCATACATCTGTCATTCACTCTACACACTTCACTAAACTCGCAACGGTTGAAAATACAAGCATAAAAATTAACTACCCTCTAATGTATTTTAAAATCCTCTAGTACGTCCCGGCCAACGTTTTTTTTTTTTTATCAAAGTACTAATTGTTTTTACCTCATCTGTTTTACGTTTATGCCGAGAAACTACTTTTCTAGATCTGTCCAATCTCGATTTACTGCTTTTACGATCATCTATGGTAATTTTTTAGGCATTATATATATATATTATATATATATATATATATATATATATATATATATATATATATATATATATATAATAAATTTTCTTTTTTTTTTTAATATAAATATATTTATATGTAGGTATGTATATATATATTTGTCTGTCCACGTGATTCTGAAGTTATGGCTTGAGCTAAAATCATGAAATTTGGCACAGTGGTAGTCTTTAGCAGTGGCTAGAACCTAACGAAGCCCGTTTTTTGAATTTCGCCCCCGGGACAAAAATAGGATCAAAAAAGTGTTTTTTTAACGTTAGCCGTACGGAAGGCGTCTTACGGAGACAGAGGCTACTTAATATTGTCTCTCGCCTGGCGGAGACAGGCTTTTCATCTAGTGTTGATTATAATTGATATAAAATCACTAAAGGAACTAATAAAAATACACGAAGCACGTGTTTGGTAAAATACGTAACCTAAACTGAACTTTACGTTATTCAGTTAGTTTATCGATGCACGTTCACAAATATATGTAAGTATACAAACTATACATATATATGGATCTTTCGTCCAGAAAAAAAAACCAGGGAAATAGACAGAGAGAGCGTAACAGCTGTAAAAAATCTTACTGCGCATGTACAGAAAACCGTCAGTTTTTTCGGATTAACTTGAAATTTTTAGACAATGCTCTGGGAATGTGGTACTTTCATGTCACAAAATTTCAAAAAATCAAAAAAATAAATACTCTATCCCCCCCTTAAAAATAGCATAAAATTTACAAATAAACAATTTATAAAACAAAAAAGTAGAGTAAAAAAAGTGTATACATGTCATGTTAAAATTCTTGCTGCCCATTTAGATATTAATTATTTTTAAACCATTTCTTAAATCTTTCACCGGTATCTATGGCAAACATTAGTTGTATAAATTCTCCAGTGTAAAAGTAAATTATAACTAATTAGCAAAATTAAAAATTATATAAGCAGAACCAGAATCTAAGAACCACTTTTGGCAAAAGCTGTTAACCTTTCAAGTAGGATTTTTTAAAACCGGAACCACGCCTTTAAAGCAGTGACAATACTACCAAAAAAATGAGGTTGTTGCAACTTTACAGTTACAAAGGATACTATTCTAAATGTCTGAATTAATTTTCCTATTATAATTTAATTTTATTTAAACAAAAAAAATTATGCCAGTTTAATACAAAGGAAAAATACAAATAAGTAAAAAATGCATCCTAATAATTTAAAAAATCTTACTGGTTAATTAAAAATATAAATAAAAGTTCAAACAATTATTGCTTAAGCAAATAAAAAAAATGATTTGTTTGTTCTAATTTTTTTTAGAAAGATTTTATTAAAAATATGATCCTTGTGTGCAAAAAATTGATAAGTACTATTTTAAATAGATTCGCAGTAAATGCCCATCAACTTTGACAGCTTGTATCTTGAAAAACAATCGACCGATTGACAGTTTTGGCATATTAAAAAACAAACGACTTTCTTAGTTCTTTTAAGTAAGCTTATTTTTAGTAAAATTTTTCATCGAAAATTCGCGGAGATATTTAATTTTTTTTAAGCAAAAAAAGATGTTTATAACTTTAAACATTTGCTGAGGTCGTCCAAGTGATCCGACTTTTATTTTTTAAAAAGCATTTAAGAAATTATGCTCTCTAGTATATATAAAATAAAATAGATATATAAGTCCCATATTCTGGATTTTACCCAGTTTAAATTTTGTTTTTTTTTTTTAAAGGAAATTGGAGTGTAAAATTATTTTCTAAAACAATTTTAACAAAATTTGTCCTGAGGTTTCGACATGGTATAAGGGTTTTTCTGATCGAATAGGGAGGTTCTGAGAGAAATACAAATGTATTAATTTTATATTCATAGATAAAGGAGAACCGCTTATATTTTTAAGTGTTTTATCTTAAAAACAACTTATTTTTGCTGCACGTGTCAAAAGTAAACTTAAAACTTTTGATAACGTCCTACTCTTATTAAAATAAGAAAAAAGTTTCCATTATAAGGGATCCGAAAATGGCCCCCTTCCGAGTTATGGGAAGTTGATAATGAAACAGTTTTATTTAATTACAACTACTAAGAAAATGTAATTTTAATAACATTTTACGGATTAACATTAACATTTTTGTAGAATGTAGAATCTAACCCCATAAGAAATAAATTATTATACGGCTGATAAAGAATAGATTTTTAAGGGTAAAGGATGGTTTGCCATTAAAAATTTTTAGTATATGTGTTTTTTTATTTTTGTTGGCAACATATGGGAAACTTTTTTATTATTCATTTTACGAAAAAAAAGTTACTCTTTATAAAAAGCTCTGCATACTCTGAAATCTAAAATTCAATCAACAGATATGAAATTTTATCAATCTTATACGGGGTATACCTAAGTACCTTTATATTTCACAATTTCGAAAATTGCTATACTAAAAAGTTGTTCGGATTTAAAAACTATGTTTAAATATGCAATTACATCCTTCTAAATAAAAAAATCATTTTTTACAAATTTTGCTTTCATTTCTACTGAATTTTATAATGCTTTCTATCAAATTTTGCTAAATACAACTGATGTTTGGAATGCTACTGTAAAAAATTTCTTGTCAATCATCAGATATTGAATTTTTTAAATCCTTTACGAGGTAAGTCAAAAAATATGAATTTTGGACAATAGTAGAGTACCTTTATATTTAACAATATCGAAAATTGTTATTATGAAAAGTTGTTCGGAATTAAAAATCACGTTTAAAATGCAGTTGCATTAATTTATAAAAAAAATAAAAATATTTCTTGAAAGATCTCTACTCGAACAACGAAAATTCAAGTGTTATTATTGTACATTCAAAAACATCAGTTGTATGTAGCGAAATTTGGTAGAAAGTATTATAAAATTTAGTAGAAATGAAAGCAAAATTTGTAAAAAATAATTTTTTTAATTAGAAGGATGAAATTGCATATTTGAACAAAGTTTTTAATTCCGAACAACTTTTTATTATAACAATTTTCGAAATTGTGAAATATAAAGGTACTTTACTCTTGAGCAAAATTCATATTTTTTGGCATTCCTTGTATAAGATTAATAAAATTTCATATCTGTTGATTGCATTTTAGATTTTAGAACATGCAAAACTTTTTATGAAGAATAACTTTTTTTCGTAAATTTAATAATAAAAAAGTTTCCCATATGTTGCCAACTTAACTAGACACACTGTATATATATAAATATATATAAATATTTAATTAATTTTCATTACATTTTCTTTTGTTACTTGTTATGTAAATGTCACTGGACACTTGTTTTAAGTTGTTTTTCCATACAAAAAGGTTTTGGTTTTTAATGCTCTGACCAAAACTTAAGACCGTAAAGTACAATATTCCCATGTCCTACAACGTGTTTTATTTATAATTAAATTTTACTAAGAAACATAATTAAATTTTTTGTTATTTAGCAAACCAGCATCCATCTCTAAATGGATTTTTTAATTACGGTATTTTATTTAGTTTGAATAGCTTAATCAAGGTTACTAAACTTACTGGGAATTTCGAAATTCCAAAAACTAATAATTATTTCCATGAACTAGAGAGATTATTTAAATATTCTGATGAGTTTTACATTTTGTTTTCATATGCATTTTTTAATCTTATGACGTATTCCCTAATCACATTTTTTTTCAATTCTCATGTTATCAGAGATAAATAACATCTTATTATTTTAAAATGTTTTTATTTGATAAAACAACAGTGTACGCTGTTGTATGGTAAATACAGATTAGCCGTCGAATTTTGAAAATAGTTAGTTAATATTCAGTTTGCCCTTGAAAGTATATGGTGTTTTTGTTTTAAAAGCTTAAAAGTAGTGTTATTTGTGTTTATTATTAAAAATAAAACCTGACACTTAAAATGACCAGTTAGTTGTGAGTTTTCTGGTAAGTGTTTTTTCTACCTGCGTACCTATGAGTGGTATCTTATCATTTTTAATGTAATATCAGGTCATCAATTTAATTTTTTTCATTATACATAAGCTATAAGCTTATGTTTTCTTTAATACAGGAAGTTTGTCATTATTAGATCTAAATATCCAATAAAAAACATATTCCTACATATATCAGTATTCAATTCATACATTTTTTGTGTAGTTTTTCGCTAACAGAGACAACAAGCTTATTTATAAATTTAAAAAAATACGATTACGCTTTTATTTATAAAAATTCAAGAAATATGTTATATCCATAATATGTGATTATCTTTAGCAAAAACTAGTAAAACAGGTAAGTTAAACAAAATTAAAAAATATATTTGAACAAAACTTCCCTTGCTAATACAAAATACACTTTAAGGCAAAATTTCTTGAAATTTCTAACTAAAACCTTAAATATAAAACAAGGGCAAAATTTCGACTTTCTTTACTTAATTTTTTTAAATAAACATAATTAATACATAAACAAGGCCAAGTTCAATTTTTATCGGAGACAATAATAAAAAACAATTTGTTAATAAATCTCACTTAAGAAATTATAAACTCCTTTTCGAGTTTTTACGTAAAATTAAATAACTTTAAGAAATATAATTTTTAAGGTATTTTTTCCAAGTTTTAAAAATGACAAAAACGTAATATATTACAAAAATGTCCTTTAATTCGTTGCTAGACATGCAAAAAGGACCACTTCGGTTCAGAATCCAGGGTATAGGTATGTGCACTAACAGAGTGCGCAAAAACAATTGACGCAAAGCAAAAAACTTTAATTAACGTTTCGGTAGCAAGTCGGTTTTTATTTTAAGATAGTCAATTGAATTTTAAAATGTTAATTAAATAATAACTAAAGTTAAGGTTTTTAAAATATTCTATTCTATAAAAATACTAAAAATGTCCTATAACAGCCATGGTATGGAGGATCCCTGTGTTACCAGCTCATCCGCTTTTTCGTTGCCTTCTATTCCCGAATGTCCTGGTAGCCACAGGAGAGTAACCCTGAAGCGTTCTCCCAGGACTTCCAGTTCTTTTTGGCATTCCCATGTCAGCTTGGACGTTACCTTTTATTTAAGATCTTATAGTGTTTTTTAGTTTAATTGGAGTACACCTGTTAAATATATTACTTATTATTTAAATGTTTGCTAAAAGGTAAGAAATGCATAGCAAAATACAAAATCATTTAAAAAATATCCAATATTTACTGTTAAAAGAAAAAAAATCACTTTTACTTCTGTCCTCAAAAGGACATTTCTTATTATTGATAAAAATTAGGGTATTAACATACGGGTAGAAAGACGTAGGTTAGCTATCCCAAAATGGGAAGGTGTGCAAAAATTTCAAAACGAGACTTTTTCGCATTAATGGAAGAAACTTTGTGACCCACGGTACTAGTACTTAGGTTTCATACAAGTATTCGTGAGCGGTCTGAAAGATAAAAAATCTATATTATATTTTTATTGTCATATTTAAAAATGTTTTTTTTTCTATAGAAAGGACCAACCCTTAAGTGGTAAAGCCGAGGGTAAAGCCTTTAAACTCCAGAAACATGGCACTGGCGTAGCTAGGTTTTTTAAAGTTTTTTTTATCTAAAAAGTAAGACTTGGGTCTCACACCAAATATATACCACATGCTATTGATCCCAAGGGAGACACTTTGGTAAAGAAAATTTTTATTTTGGAATTTGCGAAAAAAAAGATTTTTTGCCGTAATTCAATGCTTTTTTTACGGCTGCATTCCATGGTCAGGGCTATTTCTGGATTTTTAAAAGTGTCCTCGTAACGTCGTACGTGTAATCTAAAAAAATATTTTGGTTTAACACATGATTACTTTTAATTTCAAGCGGTAATTATGTATCGAAATACATATTTATATAATCATAAAACAACCTTAGCAACAACCTTTATGCATTGGCAAATAAAAATATCAACAAATCTTATTTAAAAACCATATAAACCCAGTGTCATTAAATATAGTATCTATAAAAAAATTACCTAATTTTAAAAATATGTTGACATTTTAAAAATGATATATTTTATATTAAACCAATTAATTAATTAATTTTGTATCTTAAATGTTATTAAACAAATGTTAAAATTTAAATTAATTTTGATAGGGATATTGGATCGTACGTTATCCAAATTACTCAACTAGTGGGACCAGTAATAACCAATGAGCTGCTAGGTTAACTGGAGAAAGCATCGATTTGGCATCATAAACGCACATTCTAAGGTTCTGCCTAGCGATGAATGAAACCTCTGTACTCAAACAATTAAATCCACCAAAACCCGGGAATATGGTTACTACAGATACTATTTTGTCGTAAAGCGTGGCTGCCAAGTATCTTTCTGTTTCATTTACTTGATAGTATATTATGATTAAATTTTACTTAATTTATTCTTAAAATTACATCAAATTAAGCTCTACTCTTGTATTTTTAACTGTGAATAATATTTGTTACATTTATTACTATAAAGATAAAGTATTACACAGAAAAGTAATGATGTCAAAATACTATTTTGTTTTTTAGACAGTTACTAATAAAGGCGCGAAAACGTGATGCATTTTTCGTAAAGGCGTACTTCGGCCAACGACTAATAGTCGTCGTACTTCGACAACCTTCGGCGTCGCTCGACAGATGACACGTTCAATATGGCGTTTTAGTATAAATGTTTCTTGTTGTTTTTTGGGTTATTTTTGTGACAATTGTTTAAATTTTAGTTTTGTGTAAGTACTTTTAATAAATTAAAATGGTAAGGCAGTGCCAAGTGTGTAAAGTGACGGATATGATTCCTGAATTATCATTTCACAAGTAAGTACAAACTATGCTTGTACAATTCTATCGCCAATAATAAACACAAATCATGTAAGGCGCAGCTCTCGATTGCGTTTATGAATGAAATGCTTTCTCTATCTATGATGTCAGCTCAGTGGGCATAAGCGTAGCATCATAAACGCACATTCTAAGGTTCTGCCTAGCGATGAATGAAACTTCTGTACTTAAACAATAAAATCCACCAAAACCCGGGAAAATGGTTACTACAGATACTATTTTGTCGTAAAGCGTGGCTGCCAAGTATCTTTCTGTTTCATTTACTTGATAGTATATTATGATTAAATTTTACTTAATTTGTTCTTTAAATTACATCAAATTAAGCTCTACTATTGTATATTAAACTGTGAATAATATTTGTTATATTTGTTACTATAAAGTATTACACAGAAAAGTAATGATGTCAAAATACTATTTTGTTTTTGGACAGCTTCTAATAAAGGCGCGACAACGTGACAACAGTGCATTTTTCGTAAAGGCGATTTAGTATAAATTTTTCTTGTTGTTTTTTTGGTTATTTTTGTGAAAATTCTTTAAATTTTAGTTTTTTGTAAGTACTTTTAATAAATTAAAATGGTAAGACAGTGCCAAGTGTGTAAAGTGACGGATATGATTCCTGAATTATCATTTCACAAGTAAGTAGAAACTATGCTTGTACCATTTTATCGCCAATAATAAACACAAACCATGTTGGGCGCAGCTCTCGATTGCGTTTATGAATGAAATGCTTGCTCTATGATATCAGCTCATTGGTAATAACCCAATAGTTAGTAAGTAAAAACCAAATAACTAAGTCTTAAAAACCTTTAAATTCCTTAGATTTCTCAAAAAGTTCATTATAATAATAACACAAGTCCACAAAAAAGTGGTGTGTGCTGGGTGTCGTTCTAAAATTTTCTGGCGTATTTTTGTTCGCTGAACACGAATCTGAAGTCAAAATCGGGGGTCAAACAGCAAAAAATCGAGAAAAGCCGTAATTTCAGATATTAACATTATTTTTAAAATTTAGAACGTCAATATTTAAAAAACCATAAAAGATACACGAAACTTTATATGACATAAACTATGTATTTTTACAAGACCCTTATTTTAAGTTATATAACCCTTTTGTCTAATGCAATATTTTTCAGGTCTACCCCTAAAAAATTTGAAAATTATATTTTTTTTATTTTTGGATTTTTTTCTGCAAATTTTAAGAAATTTGGGATTTAACTAAATAAAATAAATTATTTATAATAAAAAAACAAAATCAGAATAAAAATATTTTTTGTTAAAATTACATTTTCGTTTATATCTTCTTAATCATTTATCTTATGAAAAAAGTTTATATATTTTTTTATAAAGACAATTTAAAAAGCTGTATTTTTTGTAAAATGAAATTTTTTGTATTTCTTATAGTTTATATAGTCGTAGTCCAATCATTCGGTGGTAGCAGGTTTCTGTCGGTAAATGTACCGTATCGGTTATTTGGGTTTTTCTCGATTTTTGACCCCTATTTTGACTTTGGATTCGTGTTCAGCGGAAAGAAATACGCCGGAAAATCTTAGTCCGACTCCCAGCACACACCACTTTTTTTTGTGGGCCTGTGTAATAAATTCGGTAAACCAGAACCAAATGCCATAAATGATTTTTCCTGTTTTTTTTTTTTGTAAAATCTAAAGAAATACCTTTAAAATAATTTAAATTAAAACAATAAACATATACGACCTAAAATTAAAATTTTTTAATATGACCTTATTTACTTAGTAAATATGTCCTATAATATTGTGGAGGATTCATGTTTTGAAAAGTCCTTGTTGGGTAGGGATGTCAATAGGTCAATAGCACTATCTATACTATCGATAGTATTGAGCTTCCAGATAGGGTATCGCTTGGAAAGACCCCGATATATCGATAGTTTGAGAAGTACCTTGTATTATACAGAGCTAAACAGTTTGGAACTGAAAAGTTGTCTCAGAACACCTATTTTAAGAAACTGGAACAGGTTGTACCTGTTCTTTATAAAAATCCTGTTCGACCATCCCTAATGACCGCATTGTCTTGTCGGTGGTTGATATAATTATCTATTAAAAGGCAGCATCATTTGTATATTGCCTCTAGATCTAAGGTTACAATCGAATTAACAATCGTAATGTTTATTAACTTAAAAGCCAAATGAGTTTATACTTACCGGTAATATTTAGAGACCATTTGATCTAGTTAATAATTTAAAAAAACCCTTTGTTTATTTACGAAAAATTTAGTTTAACTTTAGGTCACGTTGTAACTAATTTAATTTAATCACAGGGATTCTACCAATATGTAATAAACAACCTATGTAAAGATAGACAAAGATTAGTGAAACACAATCATAAATAAATATTATTGCTTATAATTAATTCTAACAAGCGGTTTTTACATCTCAAGAAAAATACCGGATTTCCCAATGCAAGTGACATTATTAAAAATATATTTATTTATGTTTTAAATGTGTTATTTGTGACATACTATTAATGAGTGTAGTAAAATTAAACAGGTCCAATTTTAATATCATGACCTTTTAATACTATTATGCGAAACAGAATACATTGGCAAAATTATTTTAACTATAGGTCTTTAAAAAAACAACTAATTTGACTACAACATAAGGTCAACAAAATGTTAAAAACAAGTTAGAGGTGGTTTCGGCTCATTTAGTATCCATTTTAATTTACATATTAACTATAGGATAAACTTCATTTGTGTACCAATAATATATCGACTGGTATCTTATAAAGTTTAACTCATTATTTATCTGACAATTAAAAACGTACCAAAATAAGCCAAACTAGAGATGCTCTGAGACAAAAGATTTTCGTCTCTCGTCTCGTCTAGATAAAACGAGGGCTGTCTGCCAGGAAAATTTAAAAGATTTTGATACAGCGCCGGATATAAGTCTGTGGAGGCCCCTGGGGCAGATTTCGTGTGAGGGCCCATTCAAAAAATGAGAAAAAATTTACTTTACTTTTACAAATATATGTATGTATCATTTTTTTAAACCCAAACATATTTCAGCTAATGTAAATTACGTTGCTATTCCGGGTAAAAGGGTAAGTAGACTAAAACAACCTTATGTACGCACACAGAGAGTTAAGATTGATTGGTGAAAAAAAAAACAATTATTTCTTATTTGTTGATCAAATATATTTGGTAATTATTTAAATCAAGCTTTACTTTGCGGAAATCCATTTCAAGCTAATGTAAATTACATATATACATATAATATATATATATATATATATATATATATATATATATATATATATATATATATATATATATATATATATATATATATATATTATATATATATATATATATATATTATTGAAAGAACAAAAATAAAGAGTCAAACACGGAAACGAATACCCAACTGCAAGGATGGAGCGATCTCCCCAAGGAAGTTTAAGGTGTTTGGGCCCAATACTGTAGAACAAAATTGTCCAGGCGTGCAGGGCAGCGGAATAGGGGTTGTCTCGGGAAATTCTGCAATGAATAGTAGGTCAGGGCCGGATTTCCAAATTCTTGTTACTATCTAAAAAATTGACATCATCAAATATCAAATTCCAACATTTACTGTTTTTTTTTTATTTTTTGCACAAAATTGTTGGTTATTAAAAGATACTACTATAGAATATTTAATATTATTGTGTAATATTAGATTTTATATCATCTGATATAATAAGGAAAGAATAGATGGCGCCACTTTACTGCCTTCTATTTAAATGGTCGGTATTTTTGGAAGTTTTGTATTTTTATCAAAAATCTTTGTAAATAAATAAAAACACGATTTTTTAAAATAAATTTCAAACATGGTATGATAGTATTATGTACTTATCACCAATTTTGTGATAAAAGAAGGGCAAGATAGTGTAAATGACTTTAATCTAATCCTAAGATTCTGGTTGTACATTAAAAAGTGAAAATTTTTATAACTGCTTTTAGGCATATACTTTTCACTAATAACAAACATTCATGAGACAGAATAACAGGGGTTTAAAAAGATGTTTAGTAACCTTTGGTACCTGAGTATCCATTGAAACAGTATCCGTTAAATATTATGTTTTACAGTATGTCGCTTAAAAAGTTGATAATGCATTAAGAAACAAAAATCTAATTTATTTTTAAACAAATGGTATTATCTCGAAAGTTGCCTCCTCTCCGATTTTGATCAAATTTGGTATACAGGGTTTGGGGCCCTGACAAATCTGAAAAATATTTTTCGCAACGTTTGTTTCGAGATTATCATCAAGTAGAAAATTAAACTAACCTCATTTTCACTATATTCTCCCTTCTTTTTGTATACAATTCTGATTTTTACACTAAAGTGGCACACGATATTTTATGAACAGCTTTTAAAACCTTGAATTTTTATTTATTTTACATCTTTTTTCCATTAAATTGCGAACTTTTTAGTTCAAAGGCAGCAGCCATATTTGCTTAATAAAAATGAAAAAATGTGTAAAATAAACATAAAAAAAAGTTGTTAAAAGGTGTTTGTGAAATATTGTGTGCCAATTTAGTGTAAAAATCACGAATTTTGTGCAAAAAGAAGAAGGAGTAGTGTAAATAAGGTTAGTTTGATTTTCAATTTTGATGATGAATATCTCGAAAACGAAACATTGCCGAATTTTTTTTAGATTTGTAATCAGCGCCCCAAAAACCGTACAAAATTGTACTTCCTTTCATTCACTTAGAGGACGTATATATTAAAATTTGCCTGGTCTGCCCAGTAATCAATAATTTTGATCCTTTAAAAGAGTGTACTAAATTAATAAATGAAATAAAAGTACCTAAATGTAAACCTTATTTCTTTTTAATAATCCACAGAAATCCGCAAACATAGATAAAAGATAGTTAGGATTGCCTTACTTTTCTCACTAATATTTCCTATGATATTTTCATTTTCTATTATTCATAATTGATATATTATTATTTATTCGGTTACCTAACGTTACGTCTTATAAGAAGCACCTAATTTAAATATAAAAAATACTTACCTAAAGTTAAAAAGACGGGTATGTTACCCTTGGATTTGCAAGACAAAACCATACAACCTCTAGTCATTTTGTTACGATATTATAAGTAACAAACAATAAACACAAAATTATAGTCACAATTTAATAAACACTAATCACTAAAATAAGAAGTTTTTGATCAATCCAAAAAATGGTTCCGGCTCTCATAAAATTATAATGTGTTGGCTAACTTCACACTGATGTATCAGTGTGTAAGTAGGCAACACATTAAATTATTTCGTGTAATTTTGTTATTGCGCAGAATCGGCTGGCCAACTCTGACAGTTATTTTCATACTGGGCTGGACATTTTTTGATCGAATGGGCCATAGCATTGGGCTTCCATACACCTTTAAACTTCCTTGGTCTCACCCCACTCAGCCATTGAGACCATTGGGATACTCCTTCAAGATGGGGAGTAAATTGTAAGTGCTTATCAGGGCCATTTGAGATTTTGATATTTTATGGTTGCCTGATTGGAGTGAACAAATGTAGATCGATGATTTCTGTTAATATTTAATGTAATCATGTTTGTACAAAGTATACTGTAGATGAAGGTAAAACGTCCCCTAAATCCGGCCCTGGTTTGATATAAAATTAAGTTGAAATATGAATTTATTATTGCCACGCCATAAGTTAACTGGTTAAATTTTAACATTTGTTAGAAAGTTAAAATACCTGTATTTCTATATTATAAAATGACATGACTACTGGAAGGTTTGATGCAATTCAGTGCACCAAGCATAGATTACATCTGGCAATAGGGATATTCTGATCTAGCATAAAAAGTGCACCTTTTTCCGAAACAGTACAAATTACGTGTTAAATAAAAAACATACCTAGAATAAAATGAACCCGGATGCAGAAGATGCTGGTGCTAAAGTGTGGATTTAATAAATCTGTAAGTACGTTTATACAATAAGCGTATATCTCGTAGTTAAGCTAAAATTACTTTTCGCCAGAAACAACAGGATAACCTCTTCTGGGTTTCTGGACACACAAAATAGAAGCAATAAAAAAAGCAGATGAACTAGTAAAATGCGGTTCATCTAGAAATTTTAGCAGCCCACCGCCAGTCCTCGGAATATATTAAAACAGGCAATGAAAGCACCAACAGAAAGGTGGTCCCAAAAACAACATCTGGATCGTTGACATGCATCACCTGGTCAAAGACATGCGAAACCCTGTTAAGAAAGTAATAGCCGAGGTCTTCCTTCTAGAGTACACTCAGTTACACTCTTAATAATTTAAAATGGTACATTAACAAAATGTGTACTAATTGTTTTTAAAATTGTGTAATCATTTTGGAAATTAATTATGTACAATTTGTGTTTTTTTTTTTAAAAACTGGACGTGGACCTTCAATTTAATATTTTTAGTCCTAGAAAAGTGGAAAAATATAGGATGACCCATTTGAGAACCTAATGTTTATGTTATTTATTCACATATGAAAGGAAACTGGTCGACCCAAAGTGCCTCTCGGGTGCATTAAGTGCATCCCAAAATTGCATAATTCTTTCAAAAATATACTAAGTCAAAGGTACTTTTCAGTGGCTTTTGGGGGCGCTGATTGGAAAACAGCCGTTGGAACAACCCTACAACCGACGGGGGCGGCTCTGCGGGAGTGGATTTTGGCCAAAATTATCCCTTAATGATAGGTCGCGAGAATCCGGGTTAAAGCTACTTCTTGGGGGTTTTTGGGGCGCTGATTCGAAATCCCCCTATTTAAACAAACCTACGACCTGACGGGGTGGCTCTGCGAGGGTGGATTTTACTCAAAATAGCCAGGCCAAATAGGTATATTGGCTAGTAAAAAGTACTGCATTTCTAAAATATCTTTAAACCCGCCAAAGCTGTACTTAGACAAAATTTGGTGGATGGGAGCTTTTGAGTATCCGGAATTATTAAACATCAATAAAAATCGGCAGTATTTTAAGATTTTACTGAAAATGCGGTAATGTCATATCTGAACAACTGATAGAGATAGAATTTTAAAAAGGTATATTAGTAAATTTGGCACGCCCAATTATTGCAATTAAAATAAATAGGACATGCCATTTAAAATCACAAAGTGATTATTTGTACCTTAAACTGAAAAATCTGACAACACTTCCGATATCACTTTTTAAAAGCATATCCTAAACCCACCGTAGATAACCAAATTTTGTAATCGCAGCTTTAGCTATTTTAAGGATATTTAAGCGTAGCGGTAAGTGATATCTCAGTAATTAGTGAAGAAGGACTTTTTAAAATTTGGGATAACATTAAATTTGGTACGCCCAATTTAATGAAATAAGAAAAATAGGACATTCCATTTAAGATGACAAGAACATTACCTGTAGCAAAAAACTAGGAAGTATGGCAACATTGCCGATATCACTGTTTAATTCCTTATAGTCAAAAACCCCCGGATACCAAATATTCTAATGACAGCTTTGGCGGTTTGGAGATATTCAGGAGTCGCTGTACTTTTTACTAACCGTATGGTATACAGGTTTCGTTTTTTTGTAAGCTCGTTGAATTTATATTTTTTTTTAAATTTGTTATTAAATACGTATATTTTTGATTTCAAGATCCATTTCCATAAATTTAAAACATATAGGGGTGCCCGTTTAAAGTATGTGCTTTTCACATTCAAATATGTAGTTTTTCTAAAATACATATAAAGTTATCAAATTTACTTTACAAAAAACAACTTAATTTTCTGCATTTATAAAATTTATATTATTATTTTTGATATGGAAGAAACGAGAGACAAGAAGATGAGGGAGTCAGTCCATGAGATGAGACAAAAGGTTGGCTTTTCTCGTTTCGTCGGTCTCACGGTAACCCTAAGACAAACACATTTTCAAAGGGCGCTTTCCTGGGGTAAAGGTGTGATTATGAAAAGACAAAAATTGCAGCAAAAATCACGATTATGTTAAATGATCAATCATCGCTTCGGAATTCGTGGAAATGGAAAAATATTTAGTAAAATTTAAGGGACTTTTAGCTAAAAGTTCGTAACAAATAAACCTTGCTTGTTTTTGCGGTTTTATATGATAGCTTGTCAAATACCTTATTGTTAATCAGGTTTAGAAGCAGTGATTGTTTATTTGATGTTTTCTGGAGTAAACAATCTTAACTTACTAATTTGCCTATTATATAATTATTCCTTAAAGCGCATCAAGCTTGAATATTGAGTTTCTCATTGCCAATTTGACATAACAAAGCAAGTCATAAAGCAGAATTGTTTTAATTAGTGCTATCTTACAATTGTGGATAAGTTAATGGCTGAAACCTTGATAATTCAATGCTTTGTGGTTGGTTAAAGATTTAAGAATTTTTCTCTGTTCCTTTTCGTAATTTCATAAATTTACATAGGTTAGACCACTGCATTTAAAATACTTTTTTTTCTACAGACAGTTCTGCTTCTTGTACTCTGAAAAATTCGCCGGTATAAATTCCTTTTTTCAGCAACTACCCATTTTACACTTTTTTTGAACCGGTCTACACCATCCTTTTCATATCTTAAATCCAATATATTATATCACTACCTATCCCCAACCGGTACATTTTACTTTCTTTGTGAACCGTCATGTAAACTGATAACATAAAATAAATAAGTACTAGCAAAGTCGCCCAACATTGGGAGCTTCGGATTCATAATATTAGTTATTAGAAAGCAGTTAAAAAATTTGTTAGAATAAAAAATAAAATACTCTTAAAAATCCTTGGAAACGAGTTTATTATTAAAATTTATTTAAACCCCTCAGAAAAAAAAAATTACATTTGGTTTTATACGTCAGAAAGAACGAATTTTATTAATGTACTTCATATAGTGAAACAAGTCCCTTTAGCTCCTTAACAAATTTTAAATTGTTGATTTTGAGATATCTAAGGCTCTTGCAGCATAATGCGCTCCTAAGCTTCCAAGCGTCTTTCTATGGTCTTACACCTTAACTTGGTTTGTGCTTTTCCTGTATTCTTTCCAACCAACGTATATCAGTTATTTATATTGTCACTCTTCTAACTTTTACAAAATTAGGTATGGCTGGAGTACCCCAGTTCTCAGCACTGGTACCAACTCAATTCCATTTTTAAAATAACGATCTTTTCTCTTTTACGATCAATGCTATGCTAGTTTTGCTGATAATGGCATCCTGTACTAATCAGCCAGGAAGAATTTCTTTTTTAATCTGTATACTATTTATAGCTAAGTTCGCTTTGATGCTGGGTAGATCATGCAGGGCAGGTACCGAGAAGGTGACATCATCAACAGGGCACCAAGGATAATTCGATGGCCATAGAGAAAAGACAAGTGACCGAGAATGTGACCTAACCTAAACTTTATTTACGTGTGTGCTTTTTTGTTGTTTTAGCAATGGATTATTAACACAACAAAAAAACACGAATAAACACACAAAAGCATAGAAAAATGTATATCACGCTAAAAAAGCTAAAATATCCAACTATCAGCATCTGTCAATAGTGTCAATTTGCGTTTACCCGATAATTCTTATCTTATGGCACAGGAAAAATAGGGTGCGCTTGGGGTATCCGATGACAACTCGAACGCAACCGAGCACAAAACCTAGCGATTGTGTTCAGAACGCACTGAGCGCCTACACGAACTTCCCTTATTAATTCATAAATAGACCCTGCTGAGAATAGTGTTTTTATATAATGGGAAATCTACTAAATAAGTCAATATAATTAAGAAGACCCTATAGCAGCTTCTAATTGAGCAATACCTAAAGTGCCATTCCCATACATCCATTGCGATTATCCATCTGGTGAGATCTCAAACTTCCGACTATGCTCGTTATTTTATTACCAAAGTGTCTAGACTGTGAAATTTATTCTGTCCTTTTAAACTCTTAATTCTCGGGAAAGAAACTACCTCTTAATTTACCTAACACAACTACGGTATGGCCAATAATTAGGCGCTTACCCTTCATGGACTATCCCAACATAAGAAAGGATCACTAGACATTAGATTACTTATAATGAGGTAGAATTTTTTATTTAAAATCAATTAAACCTGCTTCCATCTTTCAGGCATTCTGCAGCAATGAAATATTGAAATGTGATATCTATGTTATTTTTTCCTTAAGGGATCTATCTCACACATGATTAGCATACATTGAATTAACTTGAAGTAGGTACTGATGTTTTTACTGAACCACGGGTGCGGCCTCAATAAATATCTAGAATCATTGACCTTTGTTGCTTTAAGATGAATCTATAACTAATAATCATCTTACGTTTATAGATAAATATGAAATAATCTATTCATGCAATAGGTTTGCTAAGTAGGTATCGACTACTAGTACTAGACAAACATATTAAAGTTATAAAAACATTAGTATTAATTATATCCGAATAAATTGCGATGAGTAAGTTAAAGTGTTTTCTAATTTCAGAAATACTTTGATGCAATTAATTGTGGCACCTTTATTATGTGGAATACATAAAAATTAGCCAAGTAGAACGAAATTATTACGAAGTCGGGTAATTAAGTAGTTTTTGCAACGTAAACGACAATGTTAAGTTCATAATAATTATTATTAATGAATGATAAAAATATAATGAGAAAAAATATTTTAATTATAAGTGTGTTGTTGGATATATTTTATTTTTAATACGCTGGCAGTTTTTGTTTATTGGTATTTCAAATACTTGGAAAATTGATAATTATAGCAGTTTTTGTAAAAATAATAGGTAAAGGAAGCTTCATAAATATCGCGTTCCAAAAATAACAAATGTCAGTAATAATATGGTGGTTCTAATTAATTTTTATATATATATATATATATATATATATATATATATATATATATATATATATATATATATATATATATATATATATATATATATATATATATATATATATAGGTCCTGCAGCTCTCCTCCCGTCTTATGTACCTTTACCTCTAACCTACGGTGCATTTCAGAAAAATAATTTTGGTAATAAAGGGTGTCACAAAAAGTGTAACGTCATGATGGTGCATTGTTTTAGATTAAATGCTCTGTAGTTTTTTGTATATTTAGGTACCTCTTGTGGTCATCTCTCTTCCTCTAAAATTTTGTCAACATCGGTTCAGTGATTTTAGAGAAAAAAAAAATATTAAAAAAAGAACTGTTTTGCACCTCTGAATTTAAAAATGAATAAAAATAACAATAGGGCTTGATTAATAGAATTGAACAAGGAACTTATTAAGTAAGGTACTGCAACTCTCCGACTATTATTAATAAAAGCAGCTTTGATCGTTTGTATTTTAGAAGCCTCCAGTATACTATTTATTAAATATAAAGGTTATTACTGGATAGTGATTACCTACTAGGGTGGGCCGATCTCATATAGGGTGTTTTTTTTATTTGATATTTTTTAATCCAATAGGGGGGAAAAGCTGTATCGCATTAAAACAAAAAATACGTGTAATTGATTTTTCCTATTTTTAAAATTTTTGTGCCCTCTACAGGGGCTTTTATTTTGTAACCATTGTTACAAAACATTTATTGCCTAAAAGAAAAATAAAAAAAGTGGATAAGAAGATAACAAAGACAGATTTATTGCAAATACAAATACAAATAAAAAATAAACAAGGAAAACATATTTCATATGTAAAGCCGCTTTATATTGTGCTTAAGGTGAAATTGAGGCATAATTATACAAGTAAGCTGTGATTATACGAGATTTAAGCCCTAAGCGAATAAAACCATGACGTGCTTTTTCGCCACACAGTTCGATGCCCAGTTGTTATCAAAGCTTATGTTGTTTCTTACACAGAATTATTAAATACTTACTGCAATGGATTTTCCTGTGCCAGATTTTGGGGGGCACGTCGTCCCTACATAAACAGAAACCAGGTTCTTCTTTAGGAGACATGCTTTTCTGAAATTGTTCTTGCATGAAATCGCCCATCTTTTCCTCATGATACAAACTTTACCTTTCTTTCGTCGAAATAAATGGTTTTATATAAAAGCATCAGCGTTTTCTTTACCACAACTAACCACGGAATTTTTACGAGCTCTTCAAATTTTATTTTTATTAATTACATTTGCTGGATTTTTTTCTATCACCATACCAACATCTTGCTAAACTGGCGTTGCAATCTCTGCTGCAGTCCTATCTGAGATTCCAAACTGATCGCAAGTTCTAGCTAACGTCGGAAGTTTAAGTGGATTTCTACTTAACATAGGTGAAGCGGTCGATGAAGTGCTCGAAATAGCGTTTGAGAGATCTTCCATAACTACTACTTTAGAACTAGATCCTTTTTTTTTAACTTTAGTGTATAAGGTCGATGATTTGTCACACTTGAAACTATTAATTTTGTATGTTTCCTTTTGTTTTCTATTTTTTTAATTTCAAAATTCTTTCCGTTTACTTCACATCAACAGGTCCAAAGGGCCAAATTTTCCCAATTTAGCCTTTGATCTATAAAAAAGGTTTGTTCCTTCAGTGGTACTTTAAGCGATTTTTTACAGGAACAAGAGAAAATTTGGGTAGGCATGGCAAGAGGAAACATCAAACATTTTTCTTTCGATTTGGCCAAAAAATGTGATACTTTTAGTTCATTTTTTTTCTGTCTAATTTTAAGAAACGTGAACGATTGTAAATTTATATTTTCGCAGTAACTGTCTGATTCGCTCAGATGAAACTGTTGGCATTGACGCCGTATTCCATATTTCTTGTATTTTTATAACAACACATTTTGAAATATCTGAGAAAGTTTGTTTTTTTCCTGAATATTTTACTTTCAGTTCATATCTGACAAACAAATAATATTTTAACACATCCTTAATAGTGGCAAAACTTTAAGGTAAGTTTACTTGGATGTCCCAACAGGGGACATTCCATTGTTTTTCTAGTGAATATAGTCTTTTTCCATTCATTTTTAACAAAACGCCGTTTAAAAAAAATATTAATAATTACAAGATTGATTCTTTTTTAACTTAAATCCTAAGTCGCGTCGGTCGAGCCGGTCCGCCAATATTAGTACAAAAAATAAATTTGACGGTGTTTTAGGTTGCGTTGCTAAGATATCATAATATTTTTTAAGTATATAAATAATAGATTACTATATTAGGATTATAATAATTATATAAAATGTTAAAATAATAATAATTATTATTTTTATAAAAATAGAAATGGGAAAAAATATGATATTTTTGTTTTATTAATAGTGTTGTAGAGGGCAAAAGATGACCTTCAATCTAATTGTATTTTTTTTCCAAATAAGGTAAATTAAAAGGCATATTTTGCCGGGTATTGCGTTTTGAAATTCCAGTTTTTAATTTTTCGGCCCACCCTATTACCTACATTTAACACATTTATGGTCCTATTAAGGTCTGTTGTAGGTATTCTGCATTTCCATTTTCCAGTACCAGTACTGCCTTTCTACAACTACTACATCAATCAGTTCAAGCGCACCAAACATTGATCTTTATTTAAAACCTTATATTAATGAGCAAGTCGAAGTAGTTTCCAATTTTAATAATGCTGTAATGCAATTAATTTCGGTTTTATTGTGCGAAATACATAAAAATCAGCCAGCTAGAACAAAAGTATTACGAAGTCAAATAACTATGTAGTTTTTGCAACACCCGCAGCTTTTTTTATTAAAAACAATAACTAAAGTACTGGAATTCTTCATTCAAATACTTTTGTATTCGAATACTGTAATTTCAGTCCGCATGTCAACATTCACCCGAACAAATGGTGATAAAAATGCAAAAATCTGTTGTCCTTGGGTCCCTTCATTTACTGAGGCAAATGAATTTGGTCGAAGATCACTGACCAAGCCGACGCGAGTGGTCTTCGATACGGATGGCCTTTCGATCTATTATATAATATATATAATATATATAATATATATATATATATATATATATATATATATATATATATTATATATATATATATAATATATATATATATATATATAAATATATATATATATATATATATATATATATATATATATATATATATATATATAAATATATATATATAATATATATATATATATATATAATATGATATATAATATAAAAAATTATAATATATATATATTAATAATATAAATATATATAAATATAACAATATAATATAAGTTCCTCAGATTGGGCAACTCTAACCTATTTGAAAACCAACATAAGGACAGCCATAAATTTTTTCCCAGACTTCCAATGAGATAAGAATATATAGACGCTATGAAATAGTTTTTTTTCAAATAATTCTTAGAATTCTTAGGTAAATTTAATATTTTTTTTAATATGATGGTACTCTAGATAAGTTCTTTTAAAATGAACCCATTAAATCATACCCTTATTTATTTCCAGGACGACTTAGCCTACACATATAAGCAATTTTTTTAACATGGATAAAGACTTAAATTATTTGAGTAAACTTAATAAAGGTTTCTGATAGAACGATAAACAACTTATCAGTTAAAATTTAATATACAGGTGTTTTCAATTGAACGTCAATTTGAGGAGACAATTTTTGGGTCCATTTTAAGAAGAAAACTTCATATAAACGTATGTCCTAAATGTCTTAAGTTTTGAGATACAAGGTGGCAAAATTTTTAAAAATAAATCATTTATTATTAACCCTGTATCTCAAAAGTTAAGACGTTTTGAACATACGTTCATATGAAGTTTTCTTCCTAAAATGGACCCAAAAATTGCCTTCTTTAATATTGACGTTCAATTAGAAAACACCCTGTATAATCTAAAAAAAATTGCCAACCATAATATTTTATTTCTCGTAAACAGTTGATTTTATCGGCGTCAATCAAGAATACCTTTTTTTAGTTTAAGGTTAAAGCTATCCAAAAATAATATTGTTGAGCTTTATCATGCAGGGTGTTAAAGAAATTGCTATTAATGTGTCAGAGCTAGTCCGTCCCTGGCAAACTAAATAAGCCAAATATGATTTAATGGGTTCATTTTAAGGAGACTTACCTAGTAACCATCATATTAAAAAAATATTCAATTACGCCTAGTATTTTAAAAGTTATTTAAAAAAACCTATTTCCAGTAGCGTCCTTTATGAACCTGTATCTCCGTAGGGGAGGCTCGTAGGAAAAAAGTTTATGGGAACTTGTCGTAATATTTTTAGGTTTTTTATTAGATTCCGAGGGATTACCCACATATTCTGGGACACCCTGTATATTAAACAGTTATTTTTATATATGATTACATTTATTTTATCATAATATTATCAACCTGCAATAAGTAAATCTTAAGGTTTTAATTTTTTTGTTTTTGTCAATATGTTTTGTATTGACACAGCAATCTACGTTTGTGGTAAGGTTTCCTGACAATATATATGTACTATACAAAATTAAAATATTGGTTACATAAACTTTAATTTTCTATATTAAAATAATATAAAATAACATTATCACATTACTTTAAAGTTTAGGTTAGTTTTGGTATTTTGCAGATAGTCAGAAATTTCGGTCGCGAAAACAACATGTGACATTTATTTATATTTTTTCTAATATCATTAATTTTATAATACTCAATGTATTTAAAACATTTATTATGTTTAAATAAAAACATAAAGTTAAACCAAAACGTTAATAAAACAAATTTAATGTTAGCCTTAATTTTAGTTTTAAGCGAAGATTTAAAAATTTGCTAGAATCAAAAACTTAATACTAAAATTAGGAGAAATAATTGCGCATGTGCGTAAATAAAATTAAAACTGACAAAAATAAGCTGCTGCTGTTATTTGTTGACCCAAAACAAATTTTTTCATTACTAACATTTTGCAATACTTTTTTGACAATGAACTATTAAAGATGTTTGATATAATCCTTGTGTAACTTAAATTAACGTTTTATGGTTGATTGTCACTCTTGATTCCCATTTATAGGTCTTATTTTAAATCTATGAATTTCTTGCAATATGCATGATGACTGTGAATATAAAACATTAAAACTATAAAACCATATAATGAAACTTAAAACAAGTATTTTTTATTATTTTAAGCAAGATTAATTAATATTTTTATAGAATAAAACTACCAAATACGACAATCCGCCATGATGTTCTGAACGCCAATCAGAGCGAATGACGTCACGTTAGAGTAAACAAATGATCCATAACTGTTCTCGTACTGTTGGTTTCTTCAATTTTATTTACAATCCTATTGTTTTCATTGTTAAGTTTGCTCTTTAAAGCGTTTTGTCTATAATAACTTAACTCATGGAACGAGGATTTACAAAGGCAAGCAGCGATAACTTGCCTAGAATCGACTTGTTGATACTGGGAGAGTTTCTGGCATCAAACAAAGATTTTTGTTCTGCAGAATTTAGAAACTTCAACACTTTCTTGTAAATATGATATACTTTCAAAACAATATAACATTAATGTAAGAAAATAGGCTCCAACCTTATTAAAACACTTATGCATTAAACAAGTTTTAGATTAATAGATAAATTTCATGTTAAGGTTTCTTGCACATATACTAAGAGGTAAAAACTTTTATTTTATTAATGTACACATCATACTTTATCAACTAGCATGCGTGACCATATTGTACAAGTGGGGCCCAAATACCTTAGAATTTGGGACAAGGTTCTTTGGAACAGTAATAGTTTGTGGCATAGACATCCACTAAGAAAGGATTTTTCAGAATTCAGTTCGGTTGAGGTGCACTTATAGGGGCAAAAATAAAATCGGGGCGGGACTAAAAATTTTTACGAGATTCTTTAGTGTGTATTATGGCGCGTATCGGTATAAAATGAACTTCACGCTGACGGGACACTTCGCGGGCAAAAGCTAGTGTATCATATGTATAAAAGGTGGCAAATTGATGATTTATTTAATAGACAATACCTAACCGCAAAACATTTGTTCATTTGTTTATTTATTTGAATCTTCGAACAAGGACTATAAGTTTACAAAATTAAGTAAATACTTACGTCAAAGTGATCTTCACGCCTTTGCAAGCCTAAGCCACTTATCTCGTATTGTTTTTCGTAAGGCACGAATACAAATAACTTGTTAGGAGTTTTTATTGACGTGTTAGTACACAGAGAAACGGAACACCACCTATACGATTTCGAATTCATGTTTTAAACACGTAGAATAACTTGTAATTTGGAAGAGGGTTTGTGTTTGCACTTTGTTTACTCCAACGTGATGTCACAATCGATGCCATAACACTTTGGAGCGTTTTGGCGGGAATTTTAAACTTAAAATTTAAAATGCATTTTTTCAATGTAAATCTTGTTTTTTTTTCGAAATATAATATTCGTTACAATTAGTATATATTTCCGGATATGATACAACAGTTTTTCAAGCCTGTCATCATGCCTATTATGTAACAACCGTACTACTTATTGAGAGAAAAGGTAGATATACCTGGAGCCAATAACTTACCTTCACTTAACTTTTTTCTAATCAATACAAAGCACTAAAAATACAGTTCAACATTATCACACGACGATTTCAGCTGAATTTATGCACCATAAAATTTTAGGTAGGTATTTTTAACAGATTAATTGATGTAAAAATGGTCTGTCAAAAGGGATGTAAAAATGTATAACTGTAAATAAGTTTGTAAAAATTGTAACGCTAGTACTTTCCAGATGCCTATCGCCTCTCGAATTTTGAAACGTTTGTAAGTATGTGAATTTTTACAAAATTGATATTCATTACGTTGATATTTAGATTGAGCTCAACTTTATTCTAAATCTCTTTGTATGTATAGCAACTTACCATAATTGAAAATCTGCTTTTTTAAAATGACTTTATATTCATAACGATAAAAAATATTCACTCGCTAAGCATAACAGTATTAGACACTTAAATTTTCATGGGATGTACAAGAGCAAGACACGGCGTGAATATTTTTATTTATATTAAGTCTTGAATAAAACTAACTTTTTACATAAAAATACAATAGTATATATAGATATACATACAAACAAGTGTTTGCTTTTAGATACAAAGCACTAAAACAAGTAAAGCAATACGTAACTGTTTAATCAATGATAAATAATAATATATTAAAGTATAAGTGGATATTAAGGTCCCTTACGATTTTTCGAGCACGACGGCGTAGCCGAAGTTCTTTTTTTTTATCTTGGGAAAGTCCACGAAGGCTGAATCCTAAGTTCTAACGTACCGTGGGTGCCTTAAGTGGGGTAAGAGGGAGTTTGTTCACACGGGACTTATATATTTGGAGATTGGGAGGAGAAGGAAAAACTTCTGCAGGCAGCAGGTTCCATAGTCTTGATACTCTAGGGACGAAGGAACGAAGCAAGCGGCAACAAATTGTTTGGCAAATAGTTCGGCTTTTCCTTTAGAGGTAGCAACAATTCCATCTTCAAAGATTAGGGGTGGAAAAGGATTTGTGCGGAAGGTTTAACTAATATTTTTGGCAAAGGATCAGAAAGCTTTACTGCCATTCAGGCAAGAGAGAACTTTACCTTTTATCTGATTGTTAAAACGGTCCTTTGCTTCTGAGATGGTCTGATTATACTGATTTCTTGCTTCGATGCTAGCCTGTCGATTTTCGAGACTAGAGTTTTGGAGAAACTTTTTGTAGGCTTGAATTTATAAATGTCTGGCTTTGTCACAGGATTTAAAAAACCGCGGTTTGTGATTTAAAGTTATGGGGTTCTTTTTAGTGGGAAATATAGGTCTTAATGCCTAGTTGAATTGTTTCGGTAATTTGTTTACATATATCGAAAGGATCGAGAGTAGAAAAGCAGATGAGATCCCAAGGGTAGCTGGCAAGGAAATCTCTCAGACCATACCAGTCGGTCGAGTTGTAGTGTCAGACGGTTCGTGGCGGCATGCGTTCAGCAGCCTCAGAATGGGTGGAGTATGATACGGTGACCAAACCATGGTCAGAGCGACCAAGGGGAGCAGTTACTGATGCTTGGTAGAGTTCGGGTGAGGAAGTAAGAAAGAGATCTAGAGGGTTAAAATTATGGGTGGGAACCCTGGGAAAGTAGGTAGGTTCCATAACTAAATTGGTGAGCGAGTTGCTGATTGCGAAATTTTCGCTATGTGCATCAGTTTTTGTAGAGCCAAGCCAGTCTTTATTATGAACATTAAAATCCCCGAGGACGATTACTTAGGCCAATGGAAACTGGGAAATAATATTGTCGATTTTTATTGAAAGAAAATCAAAGAACTCGGTGTGGGAATTGTCAGACGGAGACCGGTATATACAACAGATGAATTTGGTAGAAGATCCAAAAGTAAATTTAAGCCAAAGAATACCAGGCCTACCCGATTCCAGGTTAGAAACCCTAGCACAAGCCAGGTCGGTGCGAACGTAAGCACAAACGCCGCCATGGAGTCGAAGAGATGAAATGAGTTTATTACCTAGGAAAAGGAGGTGGTTGGTTGATTTTTTGAGACTTATTTGGGTTTCGGTTAGGAATAGTATGTGGGGTTTGAAAGATTGAAGATAATAGTGAACAGAGTTTACGTTAGAGTTAGGCCCACATATATTTGTGAAGGATATCAGACTTTTCGATGGTGGCCATTGAAACAGAGCAAGTATTTTAACGACCAGTTATCCACGAATACTTTATGCTATTTTTTTAAAGCTTTTGTGTTGTTTTCGAGTAAAAAAACTCATGTTGACAATACATTGGGGGCTGTTGATTTCAGTCTTTTTTAAAATTTTAAGATACATTGTTATAGGAACTTAATCTTATCTAAGAATTTGGTCTGTAAAATTTTTAGCAATATTAAAGAAATACTTTGTATCCATTAAACACTCTTAATTTATTATCTTTTCACTTATTGGCAATACTAATAGTTTAGGTAATAACCCCAACACCCCTTTAAATTTTGAAAAAAAAATGAACAAAAGTAAAAGTAAACATATTAAATAATAATAATTTTTTGTGCTTTTTACAATGCTTATTGTTCTGTGGGTCATGCATCTGATTAAAATACTACCTTTCTCTCCAGTATTTTTATATTTTTCGCAGCACAATATTTTTATTGAGCCCCGTCTAACCTCTGCGCTGTATATTAAATTATACCATATTTGGAATGTTGTCATTATTTCTTTAAAATGTATTTTTCCACAACGCTTAGCATTCCTGATTCCATCTAAAGAAACGAGTTCTTTTCTTGATCTATAAGCTGTAGGGGACCTGTCCATCGTTTATAGGGATTTCCACTGCTTTTGCTCTAAAAAATTGGCCACTATAATTTGTTTCCTAGCACCTCCCAATATAGTAATTGGAAGTGCCACTTTTATGTTTCCATTTACAGTTCATTTAGAGCAGCATCGAACTTTGTTCACTCCATTATCTTTAGAGTATTTAAATTGTAGAACCCCTGCAGAACTTTAAACCTACAATTTTTAAAATCCCCTAATAATACGCTGAGTCTAACTTTAATTTATATATCCCGTACCTTAGTTCTTAGACCTTAAGTCTTTGGTAGGGTTCCAGAATTAAAAACAAATACATCTCAAGCATATTTGTCCCAAAATATTTAGTAGCCATGATTAATGGAGACAAACGATACGAAACATTTATATGTCTTAAATTCTAGAATAAAGGATTTATATTTTTAACCTTGGAAAGTTGCATACAAGAAATGATGTCTTCTTCCGGCGCGGCTGATCTTTTCTTTTCCTTTTATATTTTACGAAAACACGATGCTGAAAGCATAATAATTCTTTGAATCGAGACGTCAGAAAAAAATTCGAATAAATATTTTCATGAGTGGAATTGCTACTTGTAAATATGCCTAACTTATATTATTTTTTACTCGAATGAATAATACTCGTAAAATGTAATATATTCATATATTAAATATAATTTTTATAATTTATGACATGACATAAAATTATAAAAATTAAATGAAAATATCAAAAAGTTAGGTTAAATGGCATGATATCTAAAAGTGTTTTAAAAAAGCTGTTTAGAATTTTACTCTAAGTCGATGTGGAAACTTAGAAATAAAAATGTTGAAAAAATTAAAAAAGACATTTTTCAAAAAAATATTCTGTATGCTCCGTATGTTCTTCCACAAATTTAAAAATTGAGATTCCACAGGTACTCCTAAGCCGCATTCTCACGGTTCGATTTTAGTTAATCAACTTTAGTGGATCTAAAGGCGCGTTTACACCAAAGTTGACAACTAAAA
Source organism: Listronotus oregonensis (assembly GCA_019359885.1). Lineage (NCBI taxonomy): Eukaryota > Metazoa > Arthropoda > Insecta > Coleoptera > Curculionidae > Listronotus > Listronotus oregonensis. The sequence goes on from JAHBCN010000190.1 coordinate 145,179, forward strand.
GTTGACAAAAGATCGTTTGTAGAAAACTGAAAGTTGCTCCTCTCAAATTAGAGCAACAAGTCGAAGATTTTTTGTAGAAAACTAAATGTTGCTCTTCTTAAATTTAGAGAAACAAGTGAAAAACTTGTTGCCAAAGAATCGGCGCGAAAGTTTTAGGCAGTAGTTCTCCAGTTCTCCACTAGTTTTCTACAAGTTGCTTGCGCAAAGCGTGCAGCAACAAATCTTCCACTTTTAGTTGTCAACTTTCTTTGATCTTTACCGACGCTCCGCCGAAAACCAAAATTTAGTGGAAGATTTGTCTCTCCACAAGTGGAAGACAAAAAAGTTGCTGTATTTTGTGAAAAAAGCAACAAATTGCCGCAACTTGTGGAAAACTTAGCGGAACACTTTGGTGTAAACGCGGCTTAATATTGATAAAATAAAAAGTAACCAAAAGTTTAATTATAAAAATATACTACACATGTGCTGAAGTTTATATAATATACAAACTGAACGCTATGAAATATTTTATAAATAACACATTTTTTGCGAATAAAATTAATGGTCTTCAGTCAATTGTTAGGTCAGTCAGCGTCGTTTTGATAGACACAAGAGCAAAGATTTATTACAAGGAATTCAAAATGATTTTAAATGGTACCTAAATACCTATGTATATTTTGCTTTCTGTCCAGTAGGTCATACAGTGTTCTAATTTTGAGAAGCAAAACTCAATAAAATTAGAAAGACTGATATGGTGATTGCTATTTGTCAAAAGGTTGTTTCCTAATTATATTTCTAAATTCTATTTGATGTAAAGAATAGGTATGTAACTTGACAAATTTAATATTACAATTCTTTATTAAATGATCTTGCTGGTCAGTACCGAATTACAGAGGGCCAGGCGGAAAATAAATTGGCAGAACAATTTGAGTATTTATTTTAGGTGAAAATAGTTGATTATTCAGGCAACCGTAACATAACAAAAGTGTAAATAATTCATTAGGATTGTCGCTTTAATTGGACCTCTTTTCTAATTCCAAGAAATATTTCCGAATACATTTAAAATCTATAAAAAGCAATCTACTATTAACAATTCAGAAAACGTTTCTTTGGCTAACCACAGAGAACTCTTTCACTTCAAGTGTGTTTTAACTGTACAATATTTTGATAGGTATGGGCGTGTCTAATAAAATGAAAGAAATAATATTTTTTTTCGTTTAATTATGCATTTGGTATTATTGGTATTTTTAGTATTAATTGTAAGATGTTATCATAAGATCAAAGCATTTTATTGCAACTCTTTAATGTTTCTTACTTTAAATACCGGAAGCGTTGTTACAAGATGTGATCAAGGAAGTTTAAAGGTGAATGGAAGCCCAATACGGTAGAACAAAATTGTCCAGGCGTGCAGGGCAGCGGGAATAGGGGGATTGGCTCCGCGGAGTTTGCGCAATGAATAATAGGTCAGGGCCGGACTTTCATAATTCTTTGTTACTATCTATAAAGTTGCCATCATCAAATGTTAAATTGAAGCATTCACTGTTTCCATTATTTTTTGCTCAAAATTGTTGGTTATTAAACGATACTACCATAGATTATTTAAAAATAGTGTGTAATATTGAATTTTATATCATCCGATATAATATGGAAAGAATAGATGGCCCCACTTTACAGCCTTCTATTTAAATGGTCGATATTTTTGGGAGTTTTGTATTTTTACCAAAAATCTTTGTTAATAGATAAAAACACGATTTTTTAAAATAAATTTCTAACATTGTATGGTAGTTTCATGCACTTATCACCAATTTTGTGATATAAGAAGGGCAAGATAGTGTAAATGAGTTTAATCTAATCCGAAGATTCTGGTTGTACACTAAAAAGTGAAAATTTTTATAACTGCTTTTTGGGCATATACTTTTCACTAATAACAAACATTCATGAGACAGAATAACAGTGGTTAAAAATGTTTAGTAACCTTTGGTACCTAGGTATCCATTGTAACAGTATCCGTTAAATATTATGTGTCTACAGTATGTCGAGCTTAAAAAGTTGATAATGTAAGTTTAAGAAACCAAAAATCTAATTTATTTTTAAACAAATACAGAAAAAGCAAAAAGGAACTTTAACATAAAATTGTACTTTCTTTCATTTAATTAAAGCGACCTGTATATATTAAAATTTGCTTGGTCTGCCCAGTAATTAATAAGTTTGATTCTTTAAAAGAATGTACTAAATTATTAAATGAAATAACAGTACCTTAATGTAAACCTTATTTCTTTTTAATAATCCACAGAAATACACAAACATTGTGGAAATCATCTAAAAGATAGCCTTACTTTTCTCACTGCTATTTCCAATGAAATTTTTATTTTCTAATATTCATAATTGATATATTATTATTTATTTGGTTACCTAACGTTACGTCTCATAAGAAGCACCTAATTTCAATATAAGAAATACTTACCTAAAGTAAAAAATGCCGGGTATGTTACCCTTGGATTTGCAAGACAAAACCATACAACCTCTAGTCATTTTGTTACGATATTATAAGTAACAAACAATAAACACAAAATTGTCACAATTTAATAAACACTAATCACTAAAATAAGAAGGTTTTTATCAATCCAAAAAACTTCTGCAAATACGGCGCAAAGGGCACAAACCACAACGAAAATGACGAATGATGAGACGTCGACGGTTGACGGAACAGCGCGGATATAGTATCATACGCGCCGCGCGCGCTTTGCACCAAACACTGTACTCCGGCTCTCATAAAAGTATAATGTGTTGCCTAATTACACACTGATTTATCCGTGTGTAAGTAGGTAACACATTAAATTATTTCGTGGAATTTTGTAATTGCGCAGAATCGGCGGGACCAACTCTGACAGTTATTTTCATACTGGGCTGGACATTTTTTGATCGGATCGGCCATAGCATTGGGCTTCCATACACCTTTAAACTTCCTTGGATGTGATACATTTTTAAGGTATGCATAAAAAGTATGGGCCAAGTGATTTTAACTCTTTGTTTTTTAATTCCTTACCGAAACAATTTAAAATCTGGAGATGAAACCATTTCTAAACATAATTAGAATATTTCTCCGCCAAAAAGCCTGTTGCAGGTCTTAGGATTTTCCTAATAAGAAAAATGAGGATTTCCTCTTCGCATAGCTTGAGTACAGAAAATAAGTAAATAAAATTAATTCTAGTGGCTAATGCGTTTTATCAGTAATAAACTTTAAAAATGTACTTAAAAGAATAAAATATTTAAAGAATTGTATATGTAGTAGACTTTTCGTAAAATTTATCTAAAAGACTACTGGAAAGGTAATGAAACTCAGTAATATCGGGACTGTCAAGTGCTCTTTGGGCTGTCATCGGACTGTAAAAAATTCCATTAAAATATCTTGATTTTTTTAATTTTGAAAAATATGTATTTGAATTAAATAATAATTAAATTTGTAATAAATTTAATAAATTTTTCATTTAAAAATTATTTTGTCACGCAAAAATATTATTAAGAATACAATAACAGGGTTCCCGATATTTTTTTTCCATAATTCTTACTCTCTGACCTAAAGCTTCTTCTCCTTTACTTCGTTATATAATTTTTTAATCCCTATAAAGAATAAGCTGTGATATGTTAATGAATCAGGAATATAGGATTAAATTTAGGTTTAAAGAAAAACCAGAAACAAATGCCAGTTATAGAATATTCAGGGTGATTGGTAAGTAGAGGCGAAAAATGAAGACCCGGATAAATTTTTTAATTCTGAATGAAAACCAAGAATACTTTTTTTGCAAATTTTCCTTCGTTTCCAAGATATTTTACTATAAAGTATTGCCAAAGAAAAAAATTTAAATCACATTGTGGGTGTCGCTAATCTTAGTTGGCGCTTCCAAACTATTACGTCATATAAAATCAAGTTTGACCTTTGACAAAAGTTAGACACTTGTCAATCTGTTATTGCAAAAATCGCAAGAAAATGGAGTTCACTAACGAATAATACGGTAATGTTGTTTATGTGTATTGTGATTTTTCCAATAACAGATTGACAAGTGTCTATCTTTTAACAACGGTAAAACTTGATTTCATATGACGTAATAGTTTGAAAGCGCCAACTAAGATTAGCGACATGCACAGTGTGATTTAAATTTTTTTCTTAGGCAAAACTTTATAGTGATATATCTTGGAAACAAAGGAAAATTTGCAAAAAGAGTATTCTTGGTTTTCGATTCCGAATTAAAAATTAATTCGGGTCTTAATTTTTCGCCTCTAGTTACCAACCACCCTGTATATCGACACTCATAGGGTATAGAGCAAGCATGGGTAATTAGATGTTTTCTATAATTTCGCAATAAAATCCCACAACGTCTGTAAGAATACCAATTCAAAATTGTAAAAAAGCAAGTTAAAGAAAAATGAAAATATTACTAAAAAAATGATATATTTTATTGTAAAAAAAAAACACTGAAAGGATCAGGCAAGTTATTAGCTAAACATTTTATGCTGAAATTCATATTTAAAATATTACTTAACGATTCTATTATTGTTTATAAATTATCCACGTTGATTGAATACCTAAAAGTAGTTATCCAGATAAAAATTAAGTATTTTAATTAAAATTACCTAAACTATTTGATCTTGTCACATAAAAAATATCTGATAAAGATGGTATTTTTCTTAGATACGTTTGTCGTTTATGTTGGCATCTCTTAAAAATTCATTCTCATGGTTAACAAGAGGGAAGATGTTTCAAATTCAAAAAATCACAAGTTTAAACATTTTAAATTGTAAAAAATTAAAGAAAAAATATAAAAAAATATTTTTATAAAGATGGGAAGTTATGTAAAAATTTTAGGGAGTTATTCCGTTGTCCTTAGTGTTTAGAAGCACCTATTACCTATGTTACGTTAGTTTCTGTTTTTAATTCATTCCATTAATCTTGCTTCTTTTAAATGCTTAGCAATTTAAAAATAGTACACTACGTGTCAAAATGAAATAACTTTCTATATACAAAATTTTATGCTAAATCCATTTCTGTATAAAAATATGGCGATTTTTATTAAAAATGAACTTTATAGCTATTACACTTTTTGCGCTCTGTATACAACAAAATACTTTTAGAATATGCACGTTTCACAATCTTACAACTGTTATTAAATTTTTATTTATATCTCAATGAACAACAGCAATACTGGACTATTGGGCCACCCTGTATATAGTTATTTTTAACGTACTATATCAGAGATTTTTTATTGTATTTTATAAACTTTTTAGCTCAGAAAAAATCATTTAAAAAATTATTTAAAATGAACTATTATTTTGTTGTATATATTTGTCTGTATAATTAAAGAGTATTATTTTTTTTTAATATAAAGGTTTTTAAATGTAACTATTTATTAGTTAAAACCCTGAAAAGCACAATTTTAATAATTTTCTGTGCATTTTGTTAAGACGGGTTGAGCTATATTTCACCTGAGCTTTAAACCGAGTGCCTGGTCTTTTATCTCTGAAAAAAATAAAATCAAGGAAATAATTCAACCTGGCTTTGTAATTACTAAATAAAAAGTGTTTTTTGTAAAAACTAAAGTATTAAATATTAGTTTTCTAGAAAACATTACCTTAGTTGTCGGCAATAATATTCTAATGGTCGACCTACAGAGACTAAGGTAAAATTATTAAATTTTTAGATATTTAGACAAGCACTTTTTTGAACCAACCCAAAAAGATACAACGCCCATATAGTATAAAATAAATATTGTTTAATTTTTTCGTCTAAAAAATAAGTTAACATGCTTTACTTGCGTGGTGCAATATGACAAACAACTGTGCCTCTTTTTTGTTTATGTTTGCATGGAAAATGCATTGCCAACGATGGCTTCCCCAGTTTAATGGGTTCACAAAATGTATTTTAATGTCGTTTTGAGAGCGGGACCGATCTTATATATTTTTCTGTCAAAACTAAGTTTTTACAAAATAAACACTTTCTTCTTGGGATTTTTGTTATCACCATAATACGTTTTTTTTCCAAAAGAAATTTTTTAATTTATTATATTAAATTCCAAAATTGATTTTTCATGCCAAATTAGCTTATTTGTTATCAAATTTATGTACTCAAATTTATAAAATATTGTATTTTAAATAAATAAATAGTTACCGTAAATATTGGCAAAGAAATTGCTTTTATACTCGAAATAGAAATTGTCTTGCCAAAATAGTAAATATGTCGCCAGACGAATTATATTTTCTGTTACCATGGTAATATCATTACTTAATTTGGTTATTTTTGGTTAGTTCTGGCTAGTTCTCGTAATTTTTTTTGTTTAATCACCAATTGCACTTCTAGGTGACTGCACAAACATTTACAGATAATTGTTTTAACAAGTAGGTAATAGATCCATTATATTACTAGTTTATATGATAACTAAAAAGCGAACAATTTAGTCAATAGATAAATCACACCCTTTATAGTTGCAAGTACCAATTAACACTACTAGTTATTTTTACTATAATTTTTATTGTCCATTATTATTTCAAAACTAAAAGTAACTAATCTAGGCGCTTCTTATTGGCAAAATGTCAAAACCAACAAAATTGCTAGAAAGTAAATTGTAACTCAATTTAGTTCACTTTGACTATCACGAAAAAAACTAATTTTGCCTGTCCTAAAGCCAGCTATTTTAAAAATATTAAAAGAATGGCAACAAATTGGATTTACATTTGGTTAAAAATATTTGACTGATTTTTCCCAAGAGTTAATTCTAAAAATTGCCAATGTTACTCGTATTTGCTTCTATAGATTTTCTAGTTTAATCCTGATAAGAACAAGGTTGGTACATGGTTTTACTAGTTTTGTTTTTTTGCCTCTCTAAGCAGGCAAGCCTGATGTTATTTTATTCCATTTTATAGTTTGGAATGGCTCCCTCTCTAGCTCTTAGCATTTTAAATTCCATGTAGAGCTAAATACTCACCTTTTTAATGATCCACTTTTAAGAGAAATCTCCCAGAAGTGAGCCAAAATATTTTTATTTTTAACAGCTATCAACAATGCAGTACAAAATGCCACTCTCGTGGATTTCTCTACACTCATATGAAGAGATCCCTAACATTTGACTTAGACTGGAAAATCTGCTGCATGTTGGGATTTTTTTTCTTAAATTTTAAATCCTGTGCTTATAAACTTTTTTTTTCACTAAAGAGATTCAGGGTACGTTGGTACTTATATTAAGCTGTAAGCCTTCGTGGACTGTCCCAAGATCTTCATTTCCACAAATATTTTTGGTAAAAAAAACCCATTTCATTATGTAAGGGCGGTTTCAGACACTACGTATATTCGGCAAACCTTCGGCAAAGGAAATCCTTCGCGTAACGTATGGGAGACCTTTGCCGAACTTTCGGCATTTGTCTATTTTCCCTTCGATCGTCGGTAAATTAACACGAAGCAAAGAAAGGCAAACCCTACTTTGTAGGACTTTGAGCACAAACACGAAGTAAAGAAAGACAAATCCTACTTTGTAGGACTTTGGAAGGCTCTCCAGACGATTTTTTGTATATGCAGACTAAACAACTACATGTACACGCATCTGAACGAGAGAAAGTTTGCCGAAGTGTACCCAAGGCTTCCGAAGCTAAATATTCACCAAAAAGCCAAATTGTGTGCATTCTTTAAATATACGAATGTTTACAAATCGCATCGGCATTTGTTTAAGCTCCCACAATATTTGGCGTATTGGCGAAAGTTTAGCTTGGTGCCTTGGGATATATTTTGGAGAACTTTTCCTCGTTAAGCAGCGTGTATGTATTTATATGTAGTTGCTCAGTCCGCCTGTACCCTATCATGTGGGAGGTTTGCCGAATTATACGAAGTAGGGTTCGCCTTCCTTTGCTTTGTGCCAATTTACCGGTGATCGGCGGGAACATTGGAGAATAACGAATGTTCGGCGAAGGCGTGCCAAGTTGGTCTGCCATACGCTATGCGAAGGATTCTGTATGCTGAAGGTTCCTTGAATAGACGTAGTGTCTGCCTATGCAAGAGGTAAATATTCGTAAATTTTCCGACTGCACGCAGTATCTTGAACCGTCTTAATGCCTCAGGTCAAGTTTCCTATGAAGTCAAGCTATTTGCATGCAATTTAAACTGTACTAACTAGTGGTTATAAATTAGTGTTTATTTTTCTAAATCCTAGCTTTTTTGTAATACAAACCCATAAAAGATTGACTTAAAAAAACAATTGTTACACCGCCTTTTGTTTAAGAAAGGTCTGTAACAAAAAACTCGCGCATACTCACGTTTTATAATTTTGCTGATTCGACATGTCCAATTAACTTAGGAATTGTAAATGTTTTCTAAGAGAAATTGTTTCTATGCAATTAATCTACATAAGCACCGTTCCTATTCCATTAACTTTCATGTATTCAAATAGCTCCGACGCGACGCCAGTTTATCCATTCAGAAGACGATATAAAAATCAATAGACTTTAGATATTGTCATTTTTTTGGTAACTGAACCGAATAAAAATGAAACACTTAATATTTAACTTTTAGTTTTAAAATAGTAGAATAATAATAATAATAATAATAATATGCTTTATTGTCCAAGAAAACTCTCATTGACAAAGCTGAAAAAGAAACCTACCTAACATAACATTTAAATAATACAACATTTTCAAACATTTTCAAAGTTCGAGCCATTGAGCCATATAATATAGACAGAAGAAGACAATAAAAGATAACAGTAATAAAATGCTGGTATATACAAAACAAAATACAATATTAACTAACAAAGTTACTAGATTTCTGGTCAAAATGTAAAATACAATTAATTATGTTATTCATTAAAACTTATAATTCACATATACACATGCATACATATTTATACACATACATACAAACAAACACCCGTATAGATACATACAACAACAAAAGAGGTAAAATGTAAAATAAAACAATAAATATTGGAAAACAAATTTAAAATTAAAATAATAATAATAAATGTCACTATATTTCCGTTAGGGTCGAAAACAAATACTTAAATAATAATTAAAATGTACAATACTATTTACAAAAATCGGTCATACATAAAATAAACTTAAATATACATACACCTACCCATCTTCACAAATATGTAAAACCAAAACATTACTAACTTATTTTAAAAAGTGTCATCGTAATATTCCTGGAGTGTGTAATACGGTCTTGTAACAATTAACTCTTTAACCTTTCTTTTAAACAAACGATCATCTAGAATTTGTCTAAATGTAATTGGAATGTGATTACATATTTTAATGCTTTCAAAGAAAATAGATCTTTTAGTCAATGTGGTTTTGGGAATAGGCAGAGGAAGTCCATCTCTTCGAGTATTTTGTGGATTAGGTGCTATGAAATTTTTATACTTTTGTGCAGAAGGCAGACCGTCTCCACTATGAAAATTCCTATTATAGTTAATATTCTTCCACTAACAACGTGGTTAGCAATGTTCCCTGCACTTAACTTTAAACAGATATCTCACTGCTCGCTTTTGTAAACCAGAATAGAATTCATTAATTGACTGTTACAAAAACCCCAAAATGCTATTCCATATCTCACATGAGATTCGAACAATGCGTAATACACTGTGCGAGCAATTGTGATACCTAGCTCCTTTGACACTGTTCTTATGGCATAACAACCACTCGACAGTTTCTTGCTCAATTCTAATATATGTTCTTCAAACTTTAATTTCCTGTCTATAAAAATACCCAAAAACTTTGTGACTGATCTATTCTCTACAAAATCATTTTTAAAAGCCAAATTATCACAATTAAACCTAAAACTTAATACTCCAGTCTTAGCAATGTTAAGGGATAAACAGTTTGCAGCACACCACTCATTCACAATACTCAAATCATTCTCAATAATTTCATCTGCAAACAATGTAAACGATCCCCCAATGTTAATTTTTGGCAGGTCATTAATATATATTAGAAAAAGTAGTGGTCCTAGTACTGAACCTTGAGGATGCCACTACTTATAGAAAAAACATTGGAGCACTTTCCATTTGCATTTACCATTTGGTTTCTATTTGAGAGATAAGAGGCAAACCAATCCAAGGCAATTCCCCTAACACCATAACGCTCCAGTTTATGCAATAGCACTCTATGATTTACACAGTCGAATGCCTTTACCAAATCACAAAATACAGCCGCCGCAACATCACCATCATTCAGACTGGTGTATAGGTTTTAGAAATGAAAAGATTGCTTCACTGGATATATATATATATATATATATATATATATATATATATATATATATATATATATATATATATATATATATATATATATACAGTGACCGCCAGAAAGTATGTGACATATGGAAAAAGTTTATATTAAGTATGACGTTTAGAAAAAAATCGATTTCGCAGATCAACTTTGAATCACTTAAAACCTCAGAAACAATTGAACGATCCCCATTGACATTTGATATTTGGCAGTAAATTTGAATTTTGTTAGGTCGGTTAACCGAAAGTTCCTTTATTTGTCAAAATATCGAAAAATTTTATTAGGATAATTTGTTCAGAATTTAATTTTTTGGCAAGGTGTAAAATTTTGAGCCATTTGAATAAAACCCAAAATTTGGACATTTTTTTGCCATAAAAATATTTTTCTTTACCAATTAGAAACAGGTTTTCCAGACCTAAACTAATGTTTCGGCACATTTTTTTTTACTTTAGTAAGTTAGACCTTTTTTCCGAAGAAAATTTTAAAAAATGGTAGTTTTCGTAAACCCGAGTTGTCGCATAGGCATTTTTTAAATACCATAACTCGGAATTTCAAATATAAATTTTTACCGTTTACACAAATTTAATGTAATAATTAAAATAAATCCAAATAAAAAATTAATTTTTGGAATTCCGCGTTACGGTATTTAAAAAATGCCTATGCGACAACTCGGGTTTCCGAAAAATACCATTTTTATACCAAATTTTCTTCGGAAAAAAGGACTAACTTACTAAAGTAAAAAAAATGTGCCGAAACCTTAGTTTAGGTCTGGAAAACTGTTTCTAAATGGTAAAGAAATTTTTTTCAAACAAAAATATTTTTATGGAAAAAAAATGTCCAAATTGTTGTTTTTATCCAAATGTTTCAAAATTTTACACATCGCCATAGAATTAAATTCTGAACAACTTATTTTTATTATTTTTTTGATATTTTGACAAATAAGGGGACTTTCAGTCAACCGACTTACAAAATTCAAATTTACTGCCTAATAACAAATGACAATCGGAATCGCTCAATTGTTTCTGGGGTTTTAAGTGATGCAGAGTTGATCTGCGAAATCGATTTTTTTCTAAACGTCATAATAAAAACTTACAAAATTAAGGAAAAAGAAATAAGTAGTTTATTAGTATTGTTGTAATTTAGTATGTAAAATAAAAACTAACATTATACAGGAGTATAATTTTTGTAATTAATTATAACCTTTGGAAAACACATATGTGATACTTTTGTTTACATATTATATTTAAAATAATTTTCATCGGGTTTGCAGATAAGTTTCTAATTCAGATCTGAGATATATATCCTTTACCAGGAATTATTGGCAATTTGGATCCAGTTATTATCTTACAATTAAAAGATGTTTTTATTTAACCAAAAATAACCAAAACTAACACTGATGATGGCTTAGTGCCAAACGTTTGTAAAATAATCTTTTTATCTTCTATTTTAAAATAATATTTGGACCAAAATTCACAAACTCTTCTGTCTTAGAAAATCTTCTAACATGTTAAAAATATCATATTTAGAGCACTGTTTAGATGGAAGTCTTTATTTTATCAAATTGTGGGAATTTTGTGTGGCCTTTGTGAGGGGATTTAAAGTTTTTAAAAAATAGTGTCTTAAATGAATAAAAATATTAACCAACTCGAATGTAAATATGTTCTATAGTTTTGTGGCGGATCCATGTTTTAGTCTGTTTTATTTGGGTTACTCGCCTTTCTACTTTTTGGAAAATGGGACCCTCTTGGTCCGGGTCCCGGGGTATGAGGACTGACCCGGTCCAGCCCTATTGAACCCTATGAACTTGCAGATCGCCTGCAACAAAAAAGAAGAAAACCCCCAAAAAACCCAAAAAAATCACAAATATTAATCTACGTTTCGGTGGCAAGTCGACCACCGTTATCAAGATAGAAACTAAAACAAAAAATTAAACTAAATTTTAAGAAATTTTAGGTCTGAAAACTTAGGAAATTCTGAAGCTTTTTGAACTTTTAATGACGTTTTGTCATAAGTGACAATAGGTTATTGGACTGGTGTATGTATAGTATTTAAAAAGACCAGAAATGTGGGTGGTATGGTGTGTTAATTGATTTTAAGTTTACCTGAATTTACTTCAGCATCAAGCATAGGTAACCATGTATTAAATTAACAGATATTGATGCTACACATCTGTCTTTATTTAATAAAATAAATGCACTTTCCTTTATTTTACGTTTTTTTAAACAAGTTTCCTTTGCTAAAATGCTAGAAGCATTCCAGTTTATTATGTGGTTATTATCAAATGCGTGTTGACAGATTTTTGATTTGTCGAATTATGTGTTTCTAATATATGTTCTATGTTCTTTTATGCGTTTGGCTAATGGTCTGGAAGTTTCACCTATATAAAATTTATTACATTCACAAGGGATCTTATAAATGACATTTTTTGTGTTTTCGTTTATATTATATTGTTTTGTTTTTGTTACTTGGGATCTAATGGTGTTTTGTGTTTTAAAGATAGTGCGAATATTAAATTTGTTACCTATTCGTTGAATTTTCTTTGATAAGCCAGGAATATATGGTAAAAATAGATTTGTAACAGGTCTATTGCTTCTAGCATTTTAGCAAAGGAAACTTGTTCAAAAAAACGTAAAATAAAGGAAAGTGCATTTATTTTATTAAATAAAGACAGATGTGTAGCATCAGTATCTGTTAATTTAATACATGGTTACCTATGCTTGATGCTGAAGTAAATTCAGGTAAACTTAAAATCAATTAACACACCATACCACCCACATTTCTGGTCTTTTTAAATACTATACATACACCAGTCCAATAACTTATTGTCACTTATGACAAAACGTGATTAAAAGTTCAAAAAGCTTCAGAAAGTTTTCAGACCTAAAATTTCTTAAAATTTAGTTTATTTTTTTGTTTTAGTTTCTATCTTGATAACGGTGGCCGACTTGTCACCGAAACGTAGATTAATATTTGTGATTTTTTTGGGTTTTTTGAGGGGTTTTCTTCTTTTTTGTTGCAGGCGATCTGCAAGTTCATAGGGTTCAATAGGGCTGGACCGGGTCAGTCCTCATACCCCGGGACTCGGACCAAGAGGATCCCATTTTCCAAAAAGTAGAAAGGCGAGTAACCCAAATAAAACAACTCGAATGTATTAAAATTCATATTAAATTTTGCATTAGACACCTACGGTACGTTAGTATTTAGGCCTCAGCCTTTATGACTGTCCAAAGATAAAAAATACATATTATTTTTTAAAAATCTCACATTTTACAAATGCTGATTTCGGTTAATATTACTTATGATAAATTTTATTTCAACATACTTTTTTGATTAATATTATTTTTTACTGATGTAATTTTTAACAGATAAAACAAAAAACTTGGCACTCGTAATAAAAAATGCCTTAAGACCGCATACCATGTCCAGAACGCCTACTTTAGTTAGCCACATTTTCAAATATAATTACTAATTATATAATCCTATAAAACAATTTTTTGTCAATCAAAATTGATTTTTAAATAACTATTTACGAAATAGAATATAAAAAACCGTTAGACACCACCACTGTGCCTATGCAATAAAAGAATAATCTGAAATCAATAAACCCTTATCCTCATTTCACAGGCAACCAAAACAGGTCGATTGAGAGCGACAGAAACAATTGTCAGAACGTCAAAAAACTTTTTTATTGAATCTATCAGCTTTGTTTTTCCTTTTCCGGAAAATACGTAGGGTAGGCGATGCAAAATTTAATTACCAACATTGCTCGTGACACCGGAACACTAGGGGACAATATAGTAATAATAAAATTATTTTATTTGTGTTGCGTAGATAAAAGGCCATTTCCTTTTATTTTTTATTTTATGGTGCGCGAAGGCGAGTTACAAAATAGTTATTTATGATATAAGTGCTAAAAGTGACATTTTATTTTGTGGAAAGGAAGGTTTGGAACACGACGCCGAAGGCGGAACAGATATCTTCGACATTTTTACTATTTTTAAAATATAATTTATTTATTAAAAAAGTTGCTTAGGTAAAAAAAAATCGAATTTGTTGATTTGTCTTTGTTGACAAGAAACGTCAAATAATCGCTAATTCTTGTTCGATGGAAAGTAATAAAAAAAAAGAATTTCTCCCGGTGGAAATCGAAGAAGCTGCCAATAAAGTTACTTTTTAATTATTGCCCAGTAAGTTAAAGCAACAATATGAATTTACATACAATCGTTTCTGAAAATGGTGTGATGTTAAAGGCGATAATAAACATAAATAATCAGGCCATAAGCAGATATTTCAAGCTAGTTGTCTTTTTAAAGCGAAAGGATAAAGGAAATCGACCGAAAAAGTCCAAAATATTGACAAGAGAACAAATTATGCAAAAAATAGCCGCAAATATTGGTGTATTTGGAGCCTGTCTTCGAGAAGAACTGTGTAATCTGGCATTAAATAACATCAAAGATTTGGAAACTTTACTAATTGTGCATATACCAGACACAAAAATTAATGTGCAACGAGCCTTTGTAATTAGTGGTGCCTTGTATATGAACTATTATAAAAAGTACATAGCCCTTCGTTCAGTAAATATTAATCATTTAAGAATTTTTATAACTTACTTAAAGAATAAATGTGCCATAACTCCAGTTGAAATCAAAACATAAAATGCCTGCCAAAATGGCTAAATTTATAAATATGACTGATTCCCATCTTTACACTGGACATTGCTTTCGACGTTCCTCAGCTAGTTTGTTGGCGGACTCGTGCTTATATTATTACAATTAAGAGACACGATGGATGGAAGTCGAGTACAGTAGCAGAGGGTTATATAGTGGACCCGCTACCAGAGAAAAAGAAAATTGCTGATCAAATTTTCTTGGATGACATTGTCCGGGTACATATCTTACCAAAGTAAATTGTCTAACAACCACCAATGAGATGGGCAATGGAGTTTCTTATTCTAAACGTATTTTCAGTAATTGTACTTTTTACATTTTAGACACTGACAGCATGCATTAAAAATCAAACTTTTAATGACGTTTGTAAAAAAAAACATTATAGATGGTGAAAAGTCAATTTGCAAAAGCATTAATAATAAATATATTTGTAAAGGCTGTTAAAGGGTCCTGTTATAATTAGGTTTTGTATTTCTTGTCTAGTTTTAAATAATGTTAATTAACAGCAAGTTACACCTTGCCAAAAATGTTTTATCACCTCTAAAAACAATGCATGAGCGCTAACGATAATGCATTTAATTGATAGGGATCTGGCGTAATAATAATAGCTCAAGAGCTGGTAACGGAGGTTTTATAAAGTGTTTTTATGCACCTTAAAATTTTATGTAATGGTATCTACTGAATAGATAAGCGGATAAAAATGTTGTGTTGGCTTGGCCTACTTGGGGACACCAGGTACTGCGCATAGGAGAAAGGTGTAAAAATTCGGATGCCAACAGAAATCGAAATTTAGAGTAATTAAAAACACAAAAATAAATAAGGCAGGTCAAGTCAACACATATTTACCTGCTCATCTATTAAGTAGATACCA
Organism: Listronotus oregonensis; assembly: GCA_019359885.1. NCBI lineage: Eukaryota > Metazoa > Arthropoda > Insecta > Coleoptera > Curculionidae > Listronotus > Listronotus oregonensis. The sequence continues at coordinate 160,965 of JAHBCN010000190.1, forward strand.
TCACACAAAATTTTAAGGTGCATCAAACACTTCATGAAACCTGCGTTACCAGCTCTCCGACTATAAGTGATCAGCTATACTGGCAAAGAATAAAAATTTTATTGTAGGAACAGTAATGGTACCGTCTGCCAATACAGAATTTTAGCGTATTTATAATATAGAGCTTATCGGTATCTAAAAAATATGATATGATTAATAAAACTGGGCATACTTCTGTGTTTATCTTATCATATTATCAATATTATACTCTTAAAGCAGACACATATGTTGTATCGTAAATAATTTTTAAAACTATGTTTAATGAGAAATTTTCGTCGAAAGTCATAATAAAAGGCTAAAAACTAAATTGCTCTCCTAAGCATGTAACATTGTTACTCGTTGCATATTTCTTATCCTAGAGATTTGCTAATGTTGTTTTTTCTTTCAGGTAAGTTCCAGTTATACCAATTGGATAACCGGTTGTCAAAAAGGTAATTCTATAACTATATTTTTTTCTTGTTTAAACTTAATAGCTTTAAGTCAAGTAAGCCAATCCCTTGTATTAAAGTTAATGCAATATAAAAAAGTTAATATACAGTGTGTCCCGATTATCATGAGTACACCCTGATATGTCAGTTATTAATTATGCAATTTTCTTCAAATTTTCGTGGTAATTGTATGTTAGAAAAATAAAGTAATTGGCTTAGTGAACACTTTTTTATTTACCATTGGCAGTCGTCACACGTCACATTTTTACGTGCTCCTCGGCTCGTGCTTGTATCTGTTTTCGTTAGTTTATTTATATGTGTTCATAATACAATTGTTCTTTATTAATGTATATACCGGTATGTGAAATGTAAATGTTAACTATAAGGTAAGCTGAGTGATTTATTGTAGACATAAAAACAGTAATTATAAAAAATTGTTACAGAGATACTTACCACCATTTGAAAAGGGCTAGGGAATTACCAGCCGAAACGTCATAACAATTAAAAAATAATTTTTCTGGAAAAAAACACTTTTCTTTTCTTTCATTGTAATTTAAAGGACTGCAAAACCCCCAAAGGGTTTCCAACGAGAACTTGCCTGCAACCTCGTATATTCAAAAACTGTTATTACTTATCTTTTAAATTAGTCTAGCTAGGCTTTAATTAAATGCGGAGACCTAAATAATTTGTTGCTAATTTTTGCTAAAAAAAATTACATCTCAAAAAGATTTTTTAAATAATTTTAGAATTTTATATTGAAATTTTGACTGCCACTATAAATGCAAATTTTAACTTAGAAATTGAATACATAATGGGGCGTGGGAGCGGGAAAACTCGACACGAAGCTGTACGCTTTATAGAGAATTTAACGCACGTTCACACACTGAGGGCAAATAGAATGTTAATTTTAATTTTTGTCCCAAAAGAAAATAGGAGGCATAATAAAGATCACAGGCGCTTCTTTGTAGTAATTTTTGCCCCAAATTAAGTTTCATTTTATAATTTACAAAGACAAATTTAGTTTACATACTTAAGTTGGAACCATATGAAAAACTTTTTTATTATTAAGTTTACGAAAAAAGTTATTCCTGATAAAAAGTTTTGCATGGTCCAAAACTAAAAATGCAATCATAAGATATCAATTTTTTAAGCCGTATACGAGGTTTGCCAAAAATATGAATTTTACTCAAGAGTAAAGTACAATGAGCTATTAGTTTAACTGGAGAAAGCATCGATTTGGCATAAGCGTGGCATCATAAACACACATTCTAAGCTTATGCCTAGCGATGAATGAACCTCTGTACTCGAAACACTAAAATCCACCAAAACCCGGGAAAATGGTTAATACAGATACTATTTTGCCGTAAAGCGTGGCTGTCAAGTATCTTTTTGTTTCATTTACTTGATAGTTTAAATTTTACTTACTTTATTCCTAAAATTACATCAAAGTAAGTTCTACTATTATATTTTAAACTGTGAATAATGTTTGTTATATTTATTACTATAAAGTATAACACAGAAAAGTAATGATGTCAAAATACTATTTTCTTTTTGGACAGCTACTGATAAAGGCCCGACAACGTGACAACAGCGGATTTTTCGTAGAAGCGTATTTCCACCACCTTCAGCTTCGCTCGACAGATGACACATTCAATATGGCGTTTTAGTCTAAATGTTTTTTGTTGTTTGGGTAATTTTTGTAACAATTGTATAAATTTCAGTTTTGTGTAAGTATTTTTAATAAATTAAAATGTTAAGGCAGTGCCAAGTGTGTAAAGTGACGGATATGATTCCTAGATTATCATTTCACAAGTAAGTACAAACTATGCTTGTACCATTCTATCGCCAATAATAAACAAAAACATGTGTTGGGCGCAGCTCTCGATTGCGTTTATGAATAAAATGCTTTTTCCATCTATGACGTTAGCTCATTGGTAAAGTACCTTTATTTTTTACAATACAAAAAAATGTTTTTAAGTAAAGTTATTTTAAATTAAAAGTTATATTCAAATATGCAATTTCAGCTATTTAGCATGAAAATTAAGGATTGTTGATTATTTACTAATAATTCCGTAATAATTGTTTCGACTTGATACAATTTAACGTAATCTAGGATGCACTGACATAAAATATTTGACATTGTGTGTCAGAGTGAGATCGTATTTGTAAAATTACAGTAAACATGGCAAATTTACTAAATCGTGAAGAAAAAATAGAAAAAAGAAAAATTATGAGTAAATAATCACCAATCCTAAATTTTCATGCTAAATAGCTGTTATTACATATTTGAATATAACTTTTAATTCAAAATAATTTATTTTATTACATTTATCTGTATTGTAAAAAATAAAGGTACTTTACTTTTGAGTAAAATTCATATTTTTCACAAACCTCGTATACAGCTTTAAAAAAAATGATATCTAATGGTTGCATTTTAAGTTTTGGACCAAGAACTTTTTATCAGGAATATTTTTTTTCGTAAAATAATAAAAAAGTTTTTCATATGGTTCTAACTTAATTAGACACACTGTATATAGAGAGAAAGTTATTTAGTTTATTAAGAAAAGGTAATTCCTCTTAAAAAAAAAAACAAAAAACAAGCTAGAATATTTATTCTTAGTTTTAGCTTATTGCAATTCTCCAATGAAAAATAATTTTAACTTTTGGATCCCATATACAGTGTGGTGAAAAACTAATGTCAAATTACCTAAAAACATTTTGACACTTGTTACCTAACTGCTAATGTTGTGACAAAGGGTGAACGCAAAAACAGCATACTTTTAGCCTATTTTCTTACCCTTGCCAGAGACCTTGAAAAATCCTAAAAATTTTCTGCATAGGTCAAATTATTGGTAAAAAAATCAAGATTAGAATATTTTTGGATTTTTTGAAAAAGGACATGGCACACTTCTTATGGACTTGAGTCACCCACAAATTTTTTTGAAATTTTAGTATTTTATTTTGGAAGTCCAAATAAGCATTTTCTTTCATTGCACCAACCTTGTAGCTATACAGCGTGATACCATAAAATAAAGCCAAAAATTCCTAAAAAGATTTATTTTATTTATTACAAAATACTGTCTGTATTCCTAGAACAGTGATGGGGAAACTACGGAGCAGTAAAGTGAGATGGTTAAGATGTGGTAATGCCTTTGAGAGACTGTGAAACTTAATAAAAGAGATTCCCTGATGTTGCAAGGCAAATGGGACGAGTTTAATAATATACCTGACAAAAATTGGCTATGATTTTGCATTTTTCACAGACTTGCTGTCCCACCTGAATAAATTAAACATGAAACTTCAGGGCAAAAATTAGTTCTTAGATGAGCTTTGGGAACACTTGAAGGCATTCAAACTGCAACTTAAATTGTTTTTTAGTTGTGCAGCTAAAAATGAACTTACTCATTTTTTAAAACGGAGCAGTATATCACCTGTCTTAGAAGACCACTTAAATTAGTTTGCACAACAACTTAAGAAACTACACGACGAGTTTGATAGCAGAATTCAAGATATAACAACATTGAGCAATCTTTAAATATTTTTTCGATACATTTTAATGTCAACATTGATGAAACATCCACTGACTTTCAACTTAAATTAATTGAGATACAATGCAACAGCCATTTGAAGCAACTGCTTCTTAAGACCAGTAAATTGGAATTTTATAAGTCCTTGTCTAGATCACAATACCCGAATATAGTTGCTCAGGCCCAAAAAATAATAGCTATGTTTGGTACAAGTAATTTGTGCGAACAAACGTTTTCCACAATGAAATTAAGAAACAACAGTCTTCGTCATAGGGTTTCCGATGATCATCTTTTCTCGCTGCTAAAAATTTCATCATCACAAATGGAGCCCACTTATGATGAAACCATGGAGAAACACAAACAGTTCCATATGTCTCACGTACCCACATAATCCAGCTCTCCGCAACCGTCTACATCACGGCAAAATTAATTTAATAATTTTATTGTTTAAAATTGTCTTAATATTATTATTGTCGAAATTATTTTGTCATATTGTGCAATAAATGATCACTGTACCTATATTTTGTTTCATTATTAAATATAGCCAGAAATGTAACTACTTGGCCCGCCATATATTTCGTTCGTAAATATTGGCACGCGAACGAAAAAGTTTCTCCATCCCTGCCCTAGAATGATAAAATTAGGCATTTTTATATAAAAAGAATATATATTCCAGACAAAGTACTTTTTTTATCGTGTACAGGGTTTTTATCTGTCATGTCCTACAGGGTGCACGATTTATTAATGAACCAACAAATATACAGTCCAGTAGACCTAAATATAATATATTATGTCAGTTATTATTATAACCTATAGGAATTTCGTAACTTGGCAGTAAGTCATTCATACATACAGCGTGTCCCTCCAAAAAAGTCATTTTTAGATACTGGGTGAACCAAAATTATATGGCAGTTTTATTCATATTTTTTTCTGGACATACTGAAACCGCTGTTGTAAAAAGATTTTTTTTTTCAACGATCTACACTATAAGCCTACTGGGTGATGTAAACAAAAGTTTCGAAAAGTGATTTAGTATTACGTAAAATGTCGCAGTAAAAATACAGATTACGGGTTTAAAGGTAACCCTTAATCATTTCAAAACAAAAATTAACACTATGGTAATATTCAAACAGTAACAAGTTAGATATTCTTTGTAGATGGACATATTTTTATTAGTAACTCATAACAATAATGTTGTATTAATTGGTATTATTCATTTGAATCAAACTAAGGCCATTGTTTAGCTTAATTAAATACTTTTAGGTGTCCATTCAGGGTCTCCACTATCCATCTTGTTTTTGTAATTTTTCGTACCATATTATTTGCCTGCTCAGTTGTAAACTGCCTTTGATTTCGTGAGGTGACATCGTGACGTTTAAGTTAAGAATTTCTAATAACTCAACAGTTTCTCTATTACCTTTGCCCACAACAGATACATTGCCATCGTGTACCCATTGACGAATATTTTCGCGGTCCTGTTGCCATATAATTTTGACTTACGCAGTATATAAAAATGACTTTTTTGGGGGGACACGCCGTATATATGAATGAGTTACTGCCAAGTTACAAAATTCGTATAGGTTATAATAATAATATATATATATATATATATATATATATATATATATATATATATATATATATATATATATATATATATATATATATATATATATATATATATATATATATATATATATATATATATATATATATATAATATATATATATATATATATATATATATATATATATATATATATATATATATATATATTTGTTGATTTATTAATAAATCGTGCACCCTATAGGAAATGACAGATGAAAACCCTGTACACGATAAAAAAAAGTACTTTGTATGGAATATGTATTCTATTTATATAAAAAATGCCTAATCTTATAAGTCTAGGGTAACAGACAGTATTTTGTAATAAATAAAATAAATATTTTTAAGAATTTTCGGCTTTATTTTATGGTATCACCCTGTATAGCTACAAGGTTGGTGCAACGAAAGAAAATGCTCATTTGGACTTTAATAAAATACTAAAATTTCAAAAAAATCTGTCGGTGACTCGAATCCATAAGAAGTGTTCCATGTCCTTTCAAAAACCACCTCTAATAACGGATTGATATAAAATGCAAAACTAAAATATATAAATAATATCAATACGAATAAAAGTAATTCTAATTGTATATTTTCTATAAAATAAAATCTTAAAAATAAAAAATAATTTATTTTTATATTAACGAGGGCGTAATATAGTTGAAAGTACACCCTTAACATGCCCTAAAATTTAAAAAAATCAAAAATTACTTGAAAAATCAAGAAAAAACTACTGGATTTTCTAAATAATTAGAAATTCAAATCGTGTACCTCCCACCAGTATTTAGTTAAGGAAACCAACCCTTTAACGGGAGGGTGAACCTTCTCCCGAACTTGATAAAACACGAAAACATCATAACAATATAAGAAAACTGTCGAATATTTTATTATAGATCTTACTTTTCTAATAAGAAAGATTAATTTAGCTTAATAATAATAATAATAATAATATCCTTTATTTCCAACAAAATCATTTACAATGACAAAGAAACGTCAAACAATATATTTAAAATACATACAATTACTTAACATATTAAAATCATAAAAAGTATAAATACAATTAATTAAAACCAATTAAATCTGTGTGCACAATAACATTCAAGATGAAACACTCTTACATGAACATAAAAAACAATTTAATTAATAATCAAAGTTGAAAGAGTAGAAACATTTACTCTGCAAAAACTGCATCACAGCCTTTCGAAATTTATCCTTGTTCTCCATTTCACTCAAGTTAGATGGCAAAGATTTATAAGCCTTCACTGCACCATAATAAGGTCCCCTCTAAAAAAACGTTGAGTTGTGAGAAGGAATACTAAGACCACCCCTGCCTCTAGTGACAATTGTCATTGGAGTTGAGTAAAAATCAGAGTTTACACTGAATCAATGCGGATTTTTCTTTAACAAATATTACTAAGGCTAAGAAATAAAGACTAGGAACAGTCAAAAAACCTAGACTATTAAAATGCGGTTTACAAGAGGATCGAGGATGAATTTTAAGTATGCTTCTGATAATACGCTTTTGAGTTTTAAAAATATTGATCGCATGTGTGGAAGATCCCCAAAACAGAATCCCATAACTTATAAGGGACTGAACACAAGCAAAATAGAAACTACGAATACTGTCTACAAAAAGTGAATCTCTCAATCTTCGCATTAATGCACACATACTGTTCAATTTAGATTGCAGAGAGTGAATATGATCTTTCCAACTTAAGTTTGAGTCAATTATAACTCCTAGAAATTTAATGTTGTTGACTACTGGGATGGATTTACTATTCATCTTAGCATAAAGAGAATGACTTCGTGTTAAAGACTTTTTAAATGTTATTAGTCCAGTCTTATCTGCGTTTAATCTTAAATAATTTTGTTGGCACCAATTCCTCATCTGCTCTGCTGCACCCGAACACGCCCCAGATAGGGTCCCCAAGCACCCGCTCGCCAATACAACCGATGTATCATCAGCATACTGATACACATGACCCGAGGTAAACACCCCAGAAAGACTGTTCACATAAAGCAGGAACAAAACTGGGCACAGTATTGAGCCTTGAGGAACACCCTGCTTTACCTCCGTAGTCCCAGAGAACCACTGCTTTCCATTACTTTCTGTAAGATATGATTTTATTAATAAAGCACTTGCACCCCTCAGCCCATAACCTTCCAGTTTATCCATCATTAGTTGATGGTCAACAGTGTCGAATGCCCTTGAAAGATCAAAATACAGACCTGCTACCTTGTCATTATTATCCACTTTTCTCATTAAGTAACAAATAGTTTTAAAAATTGCTAGTTGTGTAAAGCTTTTTGGTACAAATCCATGATAGGTATCTTTCAAAATGTTATGAAGGTGTAAAAAGCCCATGATTCTAGAATAACTTTATTTAATCATCTCAAACTTTTTTTTAAATCAACCCTCTTAGGGGGTAAAATCCGATAAATATATATAAAAAAAAACAAAAATCACTTGAAAAATCGAGAAAAAACTACTAAGATATTCTAAATTATTAGAAATTTAAATCGAGTACTTCTCACCAGTATCTATAATAAAACCACCACTATAACTAAGAGGTGAATTACCCCCGAACGTGATAACATACGAAAATATCATAGCAATATAAGAAAACTTGAATATTTTATAATAGATCTTACCTTTCGGTTTAGATAGATTGGGCTGACTTGATCTAATTATTTTAACTTTTTTTTCTAAAAACTCACACTCTTTGGGGGTGAAATCATCCCCTAAAAATAAAAAAATAAAACAATATTTGAATAGTACAGAAAAGCCTAGGATTTTGAATTACGCGAAATATAAATCGAGTATTGTGCACTGATATCTACGAAAACCAACCCTCTTATCAAAGGGTAAAGTTCTTGGATTAAAAAAGTAATAACTATTATAAAATCATAGACATTTTTTTTATATCACTATGATATTTTCGTATGTTATCACGTTCGGGGGTAGTTCACCCTTTCGTAACGGGGGTGATTTTCTTATAGACACTGGTGGGAAGTACACGATTTGAATTTCTAATAATTTAAAATGTAGTTTTTTCTAGAATTTTTAAGTAATTTTTGATATTTTTTTATATTTCAGGGATGATTTCACCACCTATGAGGGTTGATCTTTAAAAAAAAGTTTTAAATAATAAGGACAAGTTAGCGTAATCTTTCTGATTAAATAAGTAAGTAGTATTCTCAAATATTTCACAGTATTTTTTATATCGCTATGATATTTTCGTATGTTATTACGTTCGGGGGTTGTTCACCCCTTCGTTACAGGGGTGGTTTTCTTATGGACACTGGTGAGAAGTACACAATGAATTTATAATTATTTAGAATATCTTAATAGTTTTTCCTAGATTTTTCAAGTAATTTTTTATTACTATTTTTTTATATTTTAAGATTTCTCTATTAACAGTTTTTAAATTGATACCTTGTATAAATAAATTTACCCAGCTTTACTAGGGACTATTTCGTATTTGTATACATATGTATTATAGTTGCCTTTTAGCTTCTGACACTCAGTTATGAAGTCAGATAAATTTTTTATACTAATAATTATAAGATATTTACTAAAGTAAACTCATTAGTAGTAAAAATGTATCTAAAAATATAATTATTTTACGTTTCTTTAAATAACTATAGCAACCAATTTATATCAACTGAAAGATGACAAATTATAATTATTTTCCAGGAAAAAGTAATAAAAGAAATAATAAAACAAGACAAAGTAAAGTCAACTCATCGACGTTAAAACTGTGGTTTATTAAAAATGAGTTTATTCTGAACTTCTCAGAAAAAACTTTCTAACATAGGTTGCGAATTTTTAAGGATTGGGTTTCCATTTTTAACTCAGTGGAAGGTTTTATAATCTTTTAGCTTTAAAATCGGAAGACATATTTTTCTAAGCGTCCTTTTGTTTTATTTTGATAATTTACTATTTAATTCAGTATACCTAATATATTTTTATTAAGTTTTCGCTGCTTTAAGAGGGTAAGCCCAAATTTGTTTTTTTTTTGAGAATAACAACTTTTATTATATAGGAAACAGTAATGGCACCGTCTGCCAATACAGAATTTTAGCGTTTTTATAATATATCTAAAAAAAACTTCACGCTGTTGAAGCAGAAGGAGAAAAAAAGAGCGTGTCGATCCTGTCACGATTTCCACCCATCTGGTTATCTAAAAAATAAAAAAGGTAGAATCTTTATCAGCACAAATGTCATTATGACAGGAACCAGGAAAATTAAAAAACAAATTTTTGCAAAATGGCGGCTACTCAAAGAAAAGGTAGATTTATTTCAGTTATTTTTAACTTTTCTAAATTTAAAAAAAAATAGTAAAAATTGAAAATTTTGATTTTTTGTTGGTACCTGTCATGGAGGGATATATAAAGAAAATCCGTGCTAACTTTCAAGAATAGCGGTTAACTAGAACTTGAGATTTTGTCACAAACGTTTCAAAAAAAGTAGTTTCGAGAAAAACGCGTTTAAAGTTTTAAATTAAGTTTTAGGTAACCTAACCGGTAGAACAGTATATTTACCTTACAGTAAACGCTTCGAAGATAAAATAATATTTCTTTGAAAGTGTTAGACATGTAATGGTTTCAATAACACTAAAATCTTGGACTTCCATTGTCTTTATTTGTTAATTTTTACACAACGTTTCGGTTAGTGATGGAGATAACATTACAAAATGCCGAAACTTGTCATAAAAACTAAATAAAGACAATGGAAGTCCAAGATTTTAGTGTTATTGAAAATAATGTTTGCTGTCGCAAAAAATTCTGCAAGTACTAATCCATTACTTAGAGGGAAAAAGCTTGGATTTCTTTCCGGGAGCAAAAGATAATTATCTTCTTCCAATGTGTTTATTTCTTAAATCAAACTTGAAATTTTGATTCCATGTGTGGGGAATTGTCTCTCACACAACTTTAAGCATTCTTCGTTCTATTTATAGAAGAGTTGTTTATATTATTATTTTCCCACTCCTAAAAGAAATATTCCTTCTGTTGCCCACCGACTATATTATGTTTCTTCTTACAGATAAAATTTGCTCCGGAGAATGTCAATCTCATAATTTACTCTCTCTGGAGAAACCCCGGATCTTCCACTTTGTCTATTCCAAGAACATACCAGAACCTACTGCCTGCAAATTTTTCCCTTAATTTTTATTTTTAAGAAATCCTACTTGATAAATTCAGAATGAAGGATAAATGACAAAAATATGTTAAAATGTGTTTAATTACTTTATTTTCTTTCCGAAATGTTAATAAAATGTTTTAATCTGTTTATTAGATATAGCCTCGTGGAATTTTAAATTTTAAATGCCTTTTAATTAAAAACAGTGTTTAATATTTAGGAAAATCTTATCTTTAATTTAGGCATTTCATAAATTGGGCAAAGACAGTTTTAGGGGATTAAATTTAATATAGAATTTAGGAAGATTAATTATCATTATCGGAAGTTGGAACAGCAGAATAAATAAATTGGCTTATTTTAAAAGAGAAATAAGTTAATACGAAACTGACAGAGCGGATGCTTAAAACAGTTGGTTAAGGTCGAAAATTCCTGAAAGCTTGCACTCTATATAATAACTAAAACTAAAACTGAATGCAAGTTTTAAAAAACAAAATGATATAAAAAAGTAACAATAAAATTGTGTTTATAACGGATTTTTCAATAAGAATGATATGATTTTGTAATAATGTAGTAACCATGGCAATAAAGTTATACCTGTCACTAGTTGTCATTTATGTTTAGTAAAGTCTAACAATTTATTATGGCTAAATACTCGCTCCAAGAACGTCTGGTTATTGTCCAAAAATGTTACTAAAATGGCCGTTCTTTTGTGAACACTTTTCGTGCACTTCGCGGAAACTTTGGTCTAAATAACCGCCCTTCTGTGCTTGTCATTCGTCACATCGTTGAGAAATTTGAAAGTAATTTTACTCTTCACGATGTAAAAACTTTAGTAAGACGCCGAAATGCCAGAACTGTTGAGAGTGTTGCTGCTGTAAGAGATAGTGTTGCAGAAGATCCAAATTTATCAATTCCTTGTCGTGCTCAAGAGTTAGAACTAAAAAAAAAAACAACTCGGCAAATTTTATAAAAAGATTTTTAATTTACACCCGTATAAGATTGTTTTTACCCAAAAACTTAGGCCACGGGACCATCGTCGGCGCGGCGAATTTGCTGCTTGGAGTTTAGAACGACTTGAACGGGATCACAATTTTGCCGAAAAAATAATCTGTTTAAATGAAGCTCATTTTTGGTTAAGTGGATACATAAATAAGCAAAATTGCCGTTTCTGGTGTAAAAACAATTCACAACAGATTTACGAGAAGCCTTTGCATCCTCTAAAGGTAACTGTATGGTGTGGTTTATGGCATGGTGGTATCGTTGGACCATTTTTTTCCAAAATGAGGTTGAAGATTCCTTTACAGTAAACGGTGAACGCTATCGACAGATGTTAACAAATTTTTTATGGCCAAATTTGGATGCGCTTGATTTAGAAGATATGTGGTTCCAGCAAAACGGCGCTACATGTCACACTGCTCATGAAACTGTCGCCATACTGCAAGAAAAGTTTGGTAAAAGGATAATTTCATGAACTGTTGCCTGGCCTCCAAAAATCTGTGATTTGACGCCTTTAGATTATTTTTGTGAGGTTAATTAAAATCTAAGGTTTATGCAAACAGGCCACAAACACTTGATGCTTTAAAATTAAACATAGAACGCTGCATCCGAGAAATTACGCCCGATTTATTGCACAAAGTCTTCGGAAATTGGATTCGTCGAATTCACTCGTGTACTTAAAGCCGAGGTGGACTTTTAAACGACGTGCTTTTTAAAACATAAATGTTATCGATTGTACTTCAAGATAATATAAAAAGTGTGGTTTTATCTGAAATCATTTCTATTGTAATTTTAAAATCATATCCTTCTTATTGAAGAACCCTTTACTATTTTATTTCATAAATTAATTATTAAGATTTATTTTTTTGAGGAAGCACCTGGAATTTGGATTAATTAAAAATTTTAAATAGTATATTGTGAGAGTGGTCTGATAAATTCATCGGCTTCGACCAGAGAGGTTGACGCTATTGGCAAATGTAGGTTATTAGGTTGTTATGTACTTGTTTTATAACCATATGATCAACGGCACACGTAACTCTATTAATACGTTTCGTAAAAATATATGTTAATCTTACTTGTTTTTATATTCTTAAAATTAAAAAAAAAACAATATTGCACTATAAAATGCTTTCTAAAACAGGGATTATATCCGATAAAAATGCATGTTTCTTAAAGATCCTATACTAAAAGTTTTCGGATATTCTTATCCTTTATTTTTAACTATTGAAAAATAGGTTGCCAAATTTCAACGTGGAGACGATCCGCGTGAAGGGTGGTCAAAAATTTAGGCATTTTCAGAAGTAGATGACCGGTGCATAGCGGAAGTTTTTTTGGGACAAAACTGCAGACGCCGCCCATTTTTGATCGCAGACATCTACTTTTTTTTAATACTGGTAATGGATTGTATTTTCAGTATGTACTACTAAAAATTTAATATCATTTTTTGAAATATAACCTTAAAACAATATTTAAAAGATTACGAAAGATACGATTTTTTTAAGAACAAAGAGATACGTAGCAATTGCTTTTTTTAGAGTAATAAATAAAAAGTATTCAAAAAAAACATGCAGAATAGTAGAAAAAACAACTGATGTGTACCTGTGTCTTTATTGATAAAAAAATATTTTCCATTTTTTTTTCAACAAAGTGTTTTTACTATATGTTTAATGAGTGATATCAAATTTTTTGCAGTAAATTCTGGAAGTACAATCCATTACTAATGTTTTAAAAACAAATGTAGATATCTGTCATAAAAAATAGGCGGTGTTTGATGTTTTGTCCCAAAAACCACCCAAAATTTCCACAGTGCGGTGAGTTGAGGTACGTAAAACTGCCGAAGTAATAAGCATTAAAAAGAACACCCAAACCCGTCACGGTAAATGCTATGTCCTAGTATATAAATAAAGTAGTTTCAGGAATTGGATTAGTTTACACTTGAGAATGGACAGAGATAGAACTGCCCAAAACAATGTATGAATAATTAAAATAAAGATAATGGAATTCTTTTAGTGTCACTAATTTATCATGATTTTAAATTAAATGACAACTTTCAGGAAGTAGATTTACCAAAGAAACACAAATAATAAAATAAAGATATTTTGTTAACTTTGAAATAAATAGGAATAAAGATCAAAGTCAGGAGTCAATATAGCAACTCATACATGAGTAGATTTCTCTATCGCGACAAAGAGGAATCGCAGTAAAAAGGCTGCCAGTTAGCGGCTAACAAGAACACAATACTCGCATCACTTTTCCATACATGCGATTTCTTACTCATCTTTCCACAATAATTAACTTCGTTTGTGGGAAAACTTATTTTGTACTTATTTGTTTTAACGTATTTTATTCCATTAAAACTTATAAATAATATTTTTACCATTTATTTTAATAGTTTAATTTTGAATTTTTACAAAATTATTTACTATAATTTTAGCTTTCTTTGCATGTAATTTATTTATTCCATTTTTGCCAGTTAAAAAACTTTGTTGTCGAAATTTTAAAAGTGATTTTTTTGATCAATAGGTTTTTATTCAAATTAATATAGACTTTGTTAACATCAAACTAATGCCAGTCTTGCTATGGATGTAGCATTGCCTATACCTTAAAGGGGTAAGGATGTTTTATAAACACACTTAACAACTAGTATAGGCTGTACGTAAAATTATACGACTTTTTGTGAAGAAAGCATGCTGCCTCTTGGTATGAATGTTTGTTGGACCAATACAACCTTTTTAGAATGAGAGCTACCTCCGCAATCTTGTACCGAAGGAGAAATTTACCTCCAAAGGTGCAAACTTGTGTACAATATTTTTAAAATAAAATTATCTTTAATTTGACACATAAAGAGTTGCGGTAGGCCCTCCGTAATCTCAAATATTAACCTTAAAATCCAGTAATAGGTCCACATTTTAGGATGAAAGTTAGAGAAATATCTCTGGAAAATAGCTCTGGTCGGTCATGGTTAGTACTGGTTAGTAAAAGCGGCTTTTTATTTTCCCCAATTATATTTTAGACGTGATAAATCACTAAAAGTAGAAACAGTAAACTTTTCCCAACCGCTGTGTTCGCACTTCGTTGTCGTTATTGGGCTCAGTAGGATCTTTTGGAACATGCTTTAGAGTTGCTGGTTATCGGCATCTCTTGTTGCCACCGTATGGAACGAGATCCGAAGCTAAGACGAACACAAGGCTTAACTCGAGGTGTTAGCATACCGTGCTGATGAGTAAGTCTCCAACGGTGTCTCTGAGATACAGGGCGACCTCTCGGAGTATCTGCGGTAATTCGGGGCTCTGCCGTGGTGGACTATTACTTCCCTAGCTCCAAACAGAGAGCGGACAGAACCGCTTTCATAGGAAAAAAGTGACAAAGGTGCGCTGACCGAAACGGATAAATCCGCTTCGAGAGGTGCCACCCAAGGTCACAAGCAGATAAAGGTGCGCCAACCGAAACGGGTGAATCTGTTTCGAAAGGTGCCCCTAAAGTTACAGGCGCCTGTTTCACGGGGAAGGGCTTATCCATCACCAACAAACAGGTGCTTAGAAAGGGATCCCTGAATCCAAACAGAAGGCGGACAGAACCGCTTTTATAGCGAAAAGGGTTTCCTGGTAGCTACGTACGTCACGAAACCAGGAGAGGAGGACATGACAGATCTAATCGTCTGCTCGTCATACTTTCCAGGAGACAGGGACACCTGAACACATATTGTGCTCGTGTCCGGTAGCGGCACGAGTAAAAGGAGATGTAAGAACTCTCTCTCCCAATCTGATATCGGATTCGTTGTAAGTCTGATCCTGTAGGGAGAAACATTAAAAGGTGTGAGCCACAATAGACCGAGCAGTCGCGGTGAAGGGCGTAAAAAGTCCACTTATTTTAAACTTACCTTACCTTAGAAAAATATTCTCTGGAAGGTGTTTGTCCGCGATATATTTCATACAGTTTTAGACATACACTTCTGAATGAAACTAGGGTCAAATAAAGGGACATTTGTAAAAAATGTAGAAACAAGCACACTGGCCTATGGGTAAACTAGTTTATGTTTATATTTTTTTTAATTAAAAGGTCTTAAAACTAATCTAAACAGAAAATGAAAATGCCTTAGGAAATGCCTTCCTTTAATTTTAAAGAAAAACTACCCCCATCACTATATCATGAGGAAGAAATCCATTCCCTGAACTATAATTTTAGTTTTTTTCATAAATAAAGATAAACCGTTCATATTAAAAAAAAGTTGTAGGCAACATTTTTTATAAAGTGAAAAATTATTTAATATGTAACATGTAAATGAAAAGTAGCTGTGGGCTCTTACAAGTGACCCGAGGAGTGACCTAAAAATTAATAAACCCAAAATTGGATAGTAGTGTTAAATATGCCAAGAATAAAGTTTTTTAATGCACAAAAAAAGTTTTAGAGACCTTTATCTTATTTTTATTTAAAAACTGTATTTATGTAGTAAACATGTAATGCCGTTTATTATATATTCTTGAGTGTGGTAGGGTTAGATAATATATAAGAAGAATTTAATTAAGAATTACCATACAATTTAAGTGAGTTCTAAGGTAACCTCAGATTCACATACATAACATATTCCCTAATTACTTGCTGTTTATTAATATTTAATATTAAACTGCTTTACTCAAAATAAAATGCGTATTTTCTCGAGTACCTAAACTCTGGTTTTTGGTATATTTAGAACTATTACTGAAATTTGAGGTTATTTTATGAGACTACCTGAAAAGTCTACAGAGACTTTTTGTATGTTAAATGAAAGGTAATTTAATAGGTCTTACGGTTTATATTAAATATAAAAAAACTAAAAAATTTGTACCTTTGAGGGTGGTTTTCTCCCCTCTGACAAGACGAGGGGATACCTCCCCGGAATAAGATTGTATTGTGTTAAGTGGCATCCTTTTTTCACAAAACGTCAAGCCGTTTAATCATAAAATTTGGATTGTATAGCATCAACTTAACTTGACTGCAAAGACTATAAAACGAATATAAAATATTTTTACTTGAAAGTTGTTTTTAAAATAGAACCTAAGCATAAAACTTGTTTAAATGCAGCCATTAAATAATAAACAAATGTTTCAGGATAACTAAAAACCCGATAATACACACAACATGAAGAGTTACTACTTTTTTATACTCTTCATAAAATATCGCTTTAGCAAGTAGAATTTTAATACCATAATTGTTAAAAAGCTTACTTTACAATATCGGTAAGAAACTGTCTTACCACATACCATTTCTTTTCGGTTAGAATAATCGGTAATATATAAGCACTCGGTGGATAACACCCGATAACAACTTCGGCAGTTTTTATGGTGCATAAAATTTCGCAAGTTTAGATAATAAATATAGGAATTGAAGAGACACATTCGTTTATAAATAAGAGTTTTGAACCTGAACTTTTCCATTTTGTAAAAATAAGTACCTTTATGGATTTAAACTTAAAAACCCTAAAACACAGCTCTGATGTAGTAGTTTTGGTTAGTTTTGGTTAGATTAGTTAAGTTAGTTTTGCTTTTGTCTTTTTACACATTTTATTAAAAAAAATCTTCATGGAAATTTAAAACAATGTTTGGTTAAAGCTACCCATGCAAACACATTCCGGAAATCCTTAGAGGAAAATCTGCGCATGGCCTTCTTCTTCTTTCCTGGGAGCCGTCTTGATTCACTACCGAAGGCAGCGCAGCTTCTTGGGCTTTTTGTGCCTAATCTCCCATTATCTTTTATACCAATCCTACCATTAGTCTTGTTTCTTCTACAAGTCTGTATAAACTCGAGACTCGTTGGTTGATATATTCCTGTTCGGTTGCCCAAATAATGCCTGTCTTTTGTGATTCAACGCTTTACTTTCGCACAGTATATGGTAGGCTGTTTCTTGCCCCTCGTCGCACATTCTGCAACTTGGGTCCCCATTGCATGATCCTATCTTGTGTAGGTGTCCTCTTAGGTTATCGTGCCCTGTTAGCAACCCTACTTTTATGCGAAGTCTTTTCCTACTTTGTCTGAGTAGTTCTTTCTTCGTTCTTTTGGATGAACCTCTTATGAAGCTTTTTTCATGTCTTATTCTACTGAGGTTTTCCGAGTATTCCTCGTGTTTGTTTCGAATCCATTTGCCCTCGTGCTGTGGTTTTGGTCATTCTAAGGGCAGGTTCTGGTCCAAAATATAGTGTGGATGGTCCATAACTTGCTAGCTCATCCGCTTTTTCGTTTCTTTTTATTCCCGAATGTCCTGGTACCCACAGGAGAGTTACCCTGTTGCGTTCTCGCAGGACTTCCAGTTCTTTGTGGCATTCTCATGTCAGCCAGAACATTACCTTGAGGTTTGCTAGTGCCACTAGTGACGCCTGGCTGTCTGTTATTATGCAGATCCGCTCTGTGTTCCTAGTGGAATGAAGAATTGTTAATTTATCATTTCACTGTACACGCCCGCTCCAGTTCCCTGTTCGGTTTTGGAACCATTCGTATACCAGATGATGTCTCCAACCGTGAAGGGGAGATCGGGTTGCTGCCACTCACTTAGATCTGGAATTTTTACCTCGAAGTTTTTGAATAGTATTGGGAAATCATCTGGTCTGTTCTCTCATCCAGGATGTTACCGCCAACCTGAATTTTATGTTGTTGTGTCCCAAACTAGCGTAGACACCAGTTGGCGCATGGCCTTAGAGATTTTCGGAATGTGTGTAGGAGAACGCCGCCTTTTATTGGACTGTGCAGGCCGCTATACTTAGAATTAATAAACCATTCTGTGCAGACCAACACTGTAGAGACCAACCAGAGTATGTGTGTGGATTTCTTCCTGTTTTGACACCCCGTGCTTTATTTATTAATTGCAGTATTGTAATGAACATGCCTCGCGAAATTTAGGTAAATTTATTGCTATTTATGAATCTCAATAGTGCATTTGGTAGGAAAAAAGTAGATATAATTATGTTAAGATAAAAAAATTAAAAATATTTTCTTTCTTCAGTGATTCTTTATACCATATCTTTTTATTGGATTCGCAGAATATGAGTATCTTAATGGACATTGAAATTTGATCAAGCAAGGCATCAATTGAATCAAGTATTAACTTTTTGTGGACTTTTAATAAATATCCCTATTTAAAAAAAAATCGTTGCTATACTTTCAGTACTTTACTCGACTTTGACTAACTTGTGAGCAAGTAAAGACAAAATCTTTAAAATTACTATTCTAAGACACTAAATAGAATGTTCTGTGTATTTTTTAGAATAAACTGCTTTGAAAAATAGCAGTTTATTATTTATTTGGAACTTCTTGCAACTATTAAGCATAT
>JAHBCN010000190.1:185000-246341 GCA_019359885.1 Listronotus oregonensis
AAATACCCAAAAAAATTCTATGTAAAAAACATAAATACCTTTTATGCTAAAGTGTAAAGAAACTTTCTATAATACCGCCTCTCTGTGCTAAAAACAATTCCACTCAATTATAACGTAACTGATTGCCAATTTAATTTACTTAAATCGGGTTGTGTACAGTGATTCAATTAAATGGGAAATTGAACCGTAAAATCAGTAGCGGGTACACTTTTTGCAGGAAAAGTATAAAATATAATAAAAAATTAATAAACGTACGCTTATTAATTAAAAAGAAATGTTTGCTAAATAGAAACAAACTTAAACCAATGAAAATTAAGATAATTTTGACAGTTATAAACTAATTGGGGGTATTTTTACATTTAGGACTAGGAAATTGCATCTATGGAACCATTCATAGCTTTAATTTTTCAAAAAAGTTGTGAACTCAAAATAATAAAAAAAACTCTAAATCATCCTACTTACGGCCGAGTGATGATCGCGTTGTTAAATTTAGCAATGGACTTAGCAATTGTTAAAAGTTAACAACGGTTTAGAATGTTTAACAAAACGTCATTGTCAGTGTTATTCAATGATTTTAGTAGACAACCTGTCAAAATCTGACATTTTGCTTAACATTGTAAACCGTTGTTAACTTTTAACAATTGCTAAGTTGGAACAATTCGTCCGCCCGCTTATAAGTGAATCCATGAAGATAGCGGCATTCTAGCGGTCGAGCGGCAGCTGAAATGAGGGGACTTTTGGGTCCCGTTAGGCCCGTTGTCTCGCAAACTATTGATTTTTCGAAAAAAATTAAGGTCCATTTTTGTACATTACAAGGCGATCTTCGTTTGTTGTCTCAACAAAAATTCTCCAATTCGCATATTTTGGCAGATATTAGCGGGAAACCCATTTTTCGGGCCTTGAGGGGCCATTTTCATCCCTTTCCCACCTGTTAATGTTGATACATTTTTTTCGTTCGAAAGCATCCCCGAAGACCTAAGAATTGCGTCATAAGGGTAAACTGTACCGATTTATTTATAGCTTTGTCCCTTCATTTACTGGACTAATAGTAAAAAGGAGTATAATTATGGTATGTCTACTATAATTATTGTATGGTTGCTAACACTGGTCACCATTCATTTTTATGGTGTATTCATACTCCTTTATCAGATTTTAGTTTATCTTGAATTTTTAAGAATGTCGCAACGGTCTTACATCGATTGTTAATTTTTAGTAGAATTGAAATGGCGTATTTATGGTGGAAATTATAATGTAAAAAATAATAAAAATAAATTACAATCATGCGCGAGTTGCGGTGCGGCGGCTTTATTTAAAGAACGTCATCTTAAGAAAAATGTTTCCACTGTTTACGTCATGCAATTTGTTGCCAAATTTGACAATACTGGTCAAGTCAGGGTTAAAAAGAGGGTGCATAAAAAAGATAAAGCAAGGCAAGTGACTGATTTGGGTCATGTAGCAATGGATCTGACCCCTACTAAGAAACTGGCCGATGTATCTGGTGTATCACATACAACAATCAGGAAAATCCTTAAACAATATAATTTTATTCATTATAAGATACGAATAGTTTAGGAACTAAACGATAATGATTTCGATCGCCACCTCCAATCTGTAGAGTGGTCAGTTTTTCGGATTCGTGTTCATTTTAACGACATTGTAAATATTGTGACAGGAAAATCTACGAATTATTCAAGAAGTACGAAAACAATATCTTGATAAACTGAATGTTGGGAAAAAATAAAATGATTGCCCCTTTTTTATACACGATAATCTCTGTGGCAACAGTTTTCGGATTTCTTAGAGAATACATCTCTCCTGCAAGTCCTGGAAAATGAAAAAGACCATCGTACGATCATATTTTAACAAAACGGCGCACCACTTTATAAAGATATTCAACAAACACAGCGCACCACCTTATTTCGTTAGACCTGTGTATCAATTTTTGGATGAAATTGTTTCTCAAAGCTGTATTGGAAAAACGAAATGTAGTAGTAGCCACCCAGGTCACCTAATCTAAGTCCACTGGATTTGTTTCTATGGAGTCATCTAAAATCTAAGATTTATACAATCCAGCCCAAATTACTGGATAGTCTTTTAAAATATTTTAGCGTTATCGATAGAAATTTTGAAGCGAAATATTGGGTCTGATAGAACTCGATAATATCATCAAAACGAGGTATCGCAAAACCTTCCCTATTAGATATCGGTGAGTTGGCAATCCCCCCGTTATGGGGTTGAACTTACGGGGATGAAAACAGCAGACAAGTGTTCCCCCAAATCAAAAATCGACGGATCCGTGCGTTTCTTCGGTTTTTTAATTTTAAACCCCAAAAATTGAAGTGTAAAGTTTTTGTTGACCCACCCTGTATATAAGCATAGTTTGTATTACGGATCTAAATTTAATAGCAAGCCTTTTGTGAAAGTGATTATGTTTTTTATTTCGTGTGTCGCACGACTGTTACAGAATATCTTTCACTTGGAAAGTAATCACTTAAGTTTTAAACGCGAAAAATAGACCTCAGGCGGATTTATTGAATAGGTTGCGTTTCTTTTTATAAAAGACAAGATCAAGATATGGGTAATTTAGATCCGGTTTACATAACATCCGCTTTGTTATAATTAAACTGTAAGTCGTAGTTGTTAATACAAATAGTACGTTTAAAGCACAATTTTTGCACAGTGGGCAAGGGCAACATAAAGATCATATGATAAAAATTGTACCGAATCCTCAGATTGAATTGTATCCAAAGGGCTTAAAGAATACTTAAAAACCTGTGCGAGGAAAATGTATGTGGCATAAACTAACTGTAAAGATCGTTCCTTCTTCAAATCTTTAAATCTCTTGTAAATAAATTACCTCTTACTTCACTTAAGACACCCACGGTACGAACCGTAGTTTACACGCTTGTTGGTGTATGTTAGCTTCGAAGAGCATTGAGTTTTGACTGTTTAGGTGGCTATGTTACGGAATTCACGACCAAAGGTTTTACAACCCACAAAGAAGAAAGTCACATGACGGGCTTTGTTCGGTGATAAGAAGGTTTGGGATGGGGAAAGTGACTAGTTGAATATATGGTAGACGTCAGGTTTAAGTCTAGTGACTATGTGGGTGCAATTTAGCAAAATTTA
Organism: Listronotus oregonensis; assembly: GCA_019359885.1. Lineage (NCBI taxonomy): Eukaryota > Metazoa > Arthropoda > Insecta > Coleoptera > Curculionidae > Listronotus > Listronotus oregonensis. Next base: position 188,130 of record JAHBCN010000190.1, read on the forward strand.
TTTGATCCAAGGAAAACATTTAAATCTAATTTATTCCAAAACAATTGTATTATGCTTTATGGCTAAGCTTTAATTTACTAACCAAATATCGAAACGTCATACGTGAAACTTATTTATCGCCTCCCTTTAATTTCCAAGCATCTGTCTCCGCGTGTCGCATACCTTATATTGTTTACGCCTTATAGTTTTAAGAATCGTTAAAAACCTAACACATCAATAAGAATGTCGTTTTATCTTAGAGGCCCTTTATAAAGATTTTTATTTTAAAAATATTTTAACACTCAAAAGTACCAAATTTAATCTTGGACACCTTTTCTTCTACAAAAGATACTTAATCCAGACAACGAAGCTGAAAAAAGTGCAAAACCTAGCAATTTGTTTAAAAAGCATAGATTTGCATGAATATTTGGGATTAAGCTTATTTTACCCTTTTTTCAAAATCTATATATACATCTATATTATATGGGCGCTCTTTATTTTTTAGGAGTGAAAACTACGCTTTATTGCTAAAACCTAAAAAATATACATTAGAGTTTAAGTTGGGTAAAATTTGAATCAAAGAAGGTAAAAAAGTAGTATTTGGTGTCTTTGAAACATTATTTAAAATATTTTAGTCCTTAAAAATTTACTTCTATTATGATTAAAAAAAAATATTTACCCTAAAAAATTAATATATTATCACAATGTTTTGCATAAAAATTTGGATTTAAGCTTATCTTACCCTCCTCTTCAAAATCTCTATTATGCTAAAGGTTATTTTTTAGGGGTGAAAACTACCTCTTATTGCAAAAACCTTCAAAACTTCCATATTAAAGCTTAAGTCACATAAAATTAGGCTCATATAATTAAAAAATAAGTATTTAAATCTTTGAAACACTATTTAATATATTTCAACCCTTAAAAATCAACTCTTATAATGATTTAATAAAAAAAGTGTTTACTCTAGAAAAATTAACATATTGTCACATAGTTGTAATTATACAATGTTACTGCTATTTATTTAATGTTGTAATTTTTTAATCTCTAAAAATCCATCCCCTACAATATTTCAATGCAAAAAGTAGTACAAATCCGCGGATTTAAAAAAAATGCATCGAATCGCTTTTAGAGTGCTCAAAAAAATTGTTTTTTAAGCACAACTCCTTTAGTTTTTGTGATAAAAAGTTCTTTAAAAAACCATTTTGTTGATATTTTTAAGAGCTATAAGGTCCTATACAGTGTGTATCAGCCAAAAAATGGAATAAATTCCATAATAAATAAATGGGGGCGTATTAGAAAAATACTTGGACATGTCAATTAGTATTTTTAATTGCGCATTTTTTGCAACTAAAACTATTTATACATTAGTGTGTCATGTAACGGTGGCCAATATCAACTTTCTTAATTCAAATGCAACACCCTATATAATATTTAATTTTTGTTTTTTTTTAACATTCTAGACATATTTTATGTACAATGTCCTTTACAAAAAAATGCGCAACTTAAAATACCAATTGACGTGTCTGAGTGTTTTTTCGAACACGCCTTTATTTATTTATTCCATTTGGCTGATACAGACTGTATATGAAAACTGTTTAACACCCTTACTTTTTTAAAGGGGTGAGTTTAAAGGTTTGAAATCAGGTAGTGCTCGTCTATACTCACACGTTTTAAACGTTTATATTTCACTTAATTTCCGCCATACAGTAAATTAAAAAAAAGCGAAATATTTGTAATTTAAAAAGCTACAACTTGATACCTTAGTAATTTTTACGTTTCTCCCATAGTTTTCGAGTTATTTTCAAAAAAGGTCATTTTTATTAAAATTCTCAAATTTGATTTTTACTTGCAGCTTCATTTTTTTTTCAAAATTAGGCAATTTAAATTGCTTTAAATTTAAAAATGTATTAATGATACATAGATAAAAGAATTAAAAAGGGCTATGAGTCATTTTAATTAGGGTGGTAATTAGGGGGTTCTTTTCGAAGATTTTTGCACTCAAAAAAATTTGGTCTAACCTTATTTTAATCATAACTCACTTAACTTTTCTTACATACTTTTTTTTAAAGAAAGGTCTTTGCAAATTCTTCAAAAAAGTTATTATAAGTTTTCCTCGAAAAGTACGTAGATTTTGCGCTATTTGCCTTTCAAACTGAAATTTTGTGTTTGATGAATAACAGCTAACCTTTAACAAACCACAACTTGGTTTGTATTGGTCCCACAGCAATTAAAAAAAAAAACATTTTATTCATTTTTTAAAGCTACCAGCTTGTTATTTACAGTTTTTTTTTGATAAAATGCTTACTTATCGAGTTATTTGCAAAAAACCGATTAAAAACGTTGATTTTATAGACGAAAAACTCTGACTTTCGATCGCGAATAACTCGAAAAGTATGCATTTTACAAAAAAAATCGTTGAACATTTTTTGCTTAGAAATAAATAAAATATATAAAAAAAATCACCCCCAAGATGGTTTGGTAACCACCCCCAAGGTAAAGGCGCCCTTCGACATGATATAGATTTTGATTCTTGGACTATTACCTACCTACAGTCAAAATTTCAAGTCATTTTGAAAAAATTGCTAGCAAAATGGTTTGTCTCCTGGACTAACTTTATTTTTGATAAGGATGATTTTCAAGGTCTTTCTTGCAGAGGCAACTTCCAGTAATTGGAGAAGATTGGTACCACCCCAGGAAATTAAAAGTTTTAATTGATTAGCTGTATTTGATTTATCAAATATTATTATACTTTTGATAGTATAGGTTAACAAATTAACTTTTTATAGTAAAAATATTGTTTAATATCTAGCCTGGAATCGTTAAATTATATATTTGTCTTATAGAATGTATTACCTTTTCTATTTTAAATAATTTATAAATATAGAAAATATTTTTCCTATTCAAAATAAACAATCCTTTTATAATACTTGTCACTTTAATTTATTATTATGTGTTTTAAATATAGAGTACCTCGGTAGTTTTCATTTCATTTTAAAATAATTACGTTTCTTGTATGAAAAAACCTGTAAACTGTCTTAGAAATAATTTATTGTTACAGAGTGGTCATAAAAGAATGCGCTCATTGGAAATGACGGCACCGTGGCAAGACGAGGAAGAAGACGTAGAAGTTGAAGATATGGAAATCAGAAAACACAATGACCTTAACGGAAGAGCAGATGATCTCACAGAGTCCAGTAGTGATGAAACTACGGAGAAAAAGCGAAGAAAGCATGGAGGTATGTAAAACTGAACCACAAGTTTTTCCTCGCGGACTATTTAATGCCCGATAAGAAGCGGGGCAAGGATGGAAAAGGCGCTTTACTTCTAAGGAATGTATATTATTTTTTCTACCTTTCTGGTATTGGTCTAAAATTGAGTTTTTTAATGTTTTTATATGATATAATTTTTGATTTTAAGGTGTTGTTAAAGATTAAAATAGGAGGTGACGGTGGGCATTAGTTTAAGTGTTGCTTAGGTTTTAGGCGTTCTTTTGACAATTCAAACATTTTTGTTTGAGTTGGTATTATTATTCGAAGTTAATGTGCACTTATTTTCTTTTTGAAAGTAAACATTTAAAAAAATAGATTTGATAGTGAATATTATGTTCCCGAAAAAAAGGAAAATAACATTTTCCAAAAAGGTATTGAAAAAATTATTTAAAATTTTTAATTTTATTTTAATTAATTAAATTTTAATTTAAATTTATAAATACGGTTTAAAGTTTAAACTTTATGTTAAATTTGGCTTTACACATAATTAGGAAGCAAATATACTATCCAGCACTAAACTAAGATGGGTTTATACTAAAAAACCTTTACATTTTTTTAAGGTTGGCGAAATTACCAGATTATAACTAAGCTGTTGGTGTTTTCTTGAAAGTGTTAGACAATGTAATGGGTTTAATAACACTAAAATCTTGGACTTCCTTTGTCTTTATTTGTTAATTGTTACACAACGTTTTGGTTAGTTATGTATATCCAACCGTGTTTAAGTGATAACTATAAACTATTTTTAAAAGCTATGACTTATATACTATCCCTTGTTCACCAAAGCTTGACCGACTTTTCACGGTTTAGCAACGGCTGCCAAATATTCGGAATATCGATGCTAGGCTTGCTAAATACATTTTGGTTGTTTACAATTATTACAGCTTCTTTAAATTTTCTTTTCTTCCAGTAGGTTTCTTTGTGAATGATTTTTGCTTCCGACCATTGTATGCGGTGTTGTTTTAATCAAGCGTGTTCGGCAATCCCTGACTTCGACGTTTTACCTCGTTTCGTATGTTTTTTGTGGTCTTAAACTTCAACTTTTAGTCTTTTTGTTTCCTCGATGTATACCTCACCACATTGTATGGACAGGTAATGACGAAGAACTTGAAGGTTTCTTAAAACATCCAAATTTGCCTCCCACCTTTTATTTTATTCACAATGCATAAGGAGCAAAATTTGACCCTACCTTTCCTCGACGTTCTAGTCAAACGAAATAATGGACATATACAAACCTCGGTATACAGAAAATCTACCCACACTAGACAATGTTTACACCAGAATTCGAATCTCTCTAACGAAACCAAACGTGGGGTTATAGGTACTCTATATAATCGTGCAGTGATCTTATGTAATAGTAGGGAATCCCTGCAAGAGGAAATAGGTAACATAACTAGGAATCTTAAGCAGAACGGATACAGTAAAGACTAGTAAAAGAAACAATCGAAAAATATAAAAATAAGACAAGAAATTCTAACTTGAACTAGACTCCACGTGACCAAATATTTATGAAAATTCCAGATATTAAAGGAACTTCAGAAAAGATCCGCAAAATCGCGAATAAGTATAATCCTACGGTATATAATTAACGGCATTTAAATCCCAAACTACTCTAAGAAGTATTCTTACTAAGACGAGACCAGACAACAATGTTTCAAATAATAACTATATTTACGAAATTTCCTGTGCATGTGGTGAGGCATACAACGGGAAAACAAAAAAAAACACAAAGTTAGAGTTAAAGAACAAAAAAAAAACATACCGAACGAGGTAAAACGTCAAACTTGGTCAAAACAACCCCGCATACATTGGTCGGAAGCAAAAACCATTTACAAGAAACCCACTGAAAGAAAAGAAAATATAAAGAACCTGTAATAATTATAAACAATGAGCTGTTAGGTTAACTGGAGAAAGCATCGATTTGGCTTAAGCGTGGCATCATAAACGCACATTCTAAGGTTCTGGCTAGCGATGAATGAAACCTCTGTACTCAAACAATAAAATCCACCAAAACCCGGGCAAATGGTTACTACAAATCCTATTTTGTCGTAAAGCCTGGCTGCCAAGTATCTTTCTGTTTCATTTACTTAATAGTATATTATGATTAAATTTTTCTTAATTTAATTTTAAAATTACATCAAATTAAGCTCTACTATTGTATTTTATACTGTGAATAATATTTGTTATATTTATTACTATAAAGTATTACACAGAAAAGTAATCATGTCAAAATACTATTTTGTTTTTGGGCAGCTATTAATAAAGGCGCGACAACGTGACAACAGTGCATTTTTCGTAAAGGCGTACTTCGGCCAACGACTAATAATCGTTGTACTTTGGTCACCTTCGGCTGCGCTGGACAGATGACACATCCAATATGGCGTTTTAGTATAAATGTTTCTTGTTGTTTTGGGTTATTTTGTGACAATTGTATAAATTTTAGTTTTGTGTAAGTACTTTTAATAAATTAAAATGGTTAGGCAGTGCCAAGTGTGTAAAGTGACGGATATGATTCCTGAATTATCATTTCACAAGTAAGTACAAACTATGATTGTACCATTCTATCGCCAATAATAAACACAAACCATGTTGGGCGCAGCTCTCGATTGCGTTTATGAATGAAATGCTTTCTCTATCTATGATGTCAGCTCATTGATTATAAACAATCAAAATGTATTTAGCAAGCCTATCATCGATATTCCGAATATCTGGCAGCCGTTGCTGAACCGTGAAAAGTCAGTCAAGCTTTGGTGAACAAGGGATAGTATATAAGTCGTAGCTTTTAAATATAGTTATCACTTGAAAACGGTTGGAGATACATCACTAACCGAAACGTTGCGTAACAATTAACAAATAAAGACAATGAAAGTCCAAAGTTTTAGTGTTTTTGTTAAGCTATTGTTTTTTTCAAATTAAAGAGTTATAATATAATATAATGTGGTTTTTAAAGTATAGGTTGCGACCTCTTGGAGGTACTGACAATAAGACCAGATTAATGCTGTGTGTAAGCCTTGCCCCTTTCGGTGCACATAGCTACGCATTTCACCCACTTATTATCGTTTAAGAATATATTTTTTATGATATTGTTCTTTAATGGCATACAAAATAAAAATATGTTAGAGTTATAAACATCTGTAGATTTGGCAATTTTTTAAGTTAAGAACACGCATTTCTTAATATTGATGGTGCTACAATAGCAATCACCGATTTTCTGCTAAACGCCTAAAATGATCAGCTTGTAATCGCTAGCCAACACTGATAGCGTTTATAAATGTGCTAGTTTGCTTTCATCAGTGATTGTTTAAAATGTCAGTTGTCAATAAAAATAATCTAACTTCCTAAATATATTTGAATGTATTGAAATCCGATACAATTTGGGAGTTATGTGGAGGAGCATCATCTTGTTGAAGCTACATATTGCCAGGCTTTTCTAAAAGGACTTCTTCCAACATCGTTGGTAAATTCTCGTTTAAAAACCTGTTAAAAAGTCCACACCACACATTTATTTCCCAAATATTTTAAAACTGCGTTTATTGGACCCAATGTGGGTTCTTAATCGACCAAAAGTAACTATTATGACGATTTACAATTCTATTATTATGAAACCGTTATTCGCTTCACATTTATTTTTTTTTAATTGGAATTTTCCTGTAACTGCGTGGTTAAAAAGGCTGCAAAATCCAATCGTCTTTCGTAGTCGTTTGTCTGTAAATGTTGCACTAAGTAAATTTTAAAAGGGCGGTATCCGTGGTTAATTAGAATTCGCTGAGCTGACACGAGCGAAGTGACATTTATTGAATTTGCTTTATTTTTCACTGGCCGAGCATGATTTGCATTTTTTTAGTTTGGAAAAAAAACCAGTTTGCATTTTTCTCTCTACATTTGCAAATGTACAATGCGATGGGGTGGGGCGCACTGGAAAACGTTCCTGATACAGACGTCTTTCTACTCGGGAATTTTTCCTATTATCCGGACAAATTAGACATTTGAAATAACAAAAAATGTCGGAAACCCAAATTTCGGTTGAGACCTTGGGTTAACCATTAGAAATAAAGAATTAAAAGTCCCTATCAAAGGTCAAAATTTCAGAAGAGAGTTTAATCAAAAAAGTTTTTAAGACCAGAGTGTAGATCCTAAAATTATCTACAAAAATGGTTCCTAGAATTTTTTTCTGGAAATCACCATTCCTGAGATATCGCTATTCTAAGAGTCACGTTCTATATGATATGCATACATATGCCATGTATATACATAGTCAGGCACTTAAGAAAAGTAAAAATACCTATTTGTGTCTCTTTTATGTGTAACTATACTGTTTTGAAAATATACACTCAAATCATAGTCAGTCCCTTACTGAATTCCCTCTACCTGCATGGCCTTTAATAACATCTGACTATTCTATTGTCACTGTGCCTGTGGTGTGAATATACGTATTTATTACAAGCTGTAAACTCTGCGATGGAGGAAATTTTTCAATTCATGGAAAGTAGTGATGATTGCCAGTTTACGTTGGATGAATTCAAGAATGTTTGGTCAAAATGTAGCTTTGATAACAGAAATATAAAAATACGATTGAAGTTAAAGTAGGTTAGTAGAATTATTATTACAGAGAAGCCTGGAAAATTAACATTTAAACATTAAAATTACTTCCGGTAAAGCCGGAAGTAGTTTTATTATGACCTCCACAGATAGAGTCTTCAGGAAAAATTAAATTAAACATAATAAATTTTTAAAACATTTATTTGTTTTCCCATAAAACTGCATAATGTGCGGTAGTTTAGACATCTTTAATCGCCATTTTCTCTAAAACAAGCAGAGATAGGTATGGGATATAATATAGATTTTATATCAGAAATGATCCGTAGAATCCAAATTTCTAAAAATTATACAGGGTGTTTCATTGAAAAAATCAAAATTGATGTCGTTTCCGGTTAAACTGGAAGTGACAGACACATGTTATAATATCCAAAATCAGCATCTTATGATATAATATATCTTCTCAAAATTTGAAAGCAATATGTTTTTATTCAAGAAAATAAAGGGCTGGGTAGTGATTTCGCTGTCACCCAGTATATATATATATATATATATATATATATATATATATATATATATATATATATATATATATATATATATATTTCAATTTTCTTAAACCATTTATTTATAATAAGTTTCTTGTTTCTTGGGTATAGGTTTTTAAACAAAAACCTATACCCAGAACATATATATATATATATATATATATATATATATATATATATATATATATATATATATATATATATATATATATATATATATATATATATATATATATATATATAGCTGGTTGTATCTCGGTGCAAAAATCGTCATCTGATACTTGACTGACTTGCGCAGGACTTAGGTGAGCATCTATCGCCTATTTAAATGTACAAAACCTAAAACCTAAAACTTGTTAATTTGTAGCTTACCCAATATCTCGAAGAAAAAACACAGTCAGCTGACTATAACATGGGACATTATACGTCAACATCGGAATACTCATATTGGAGCTTAATGCCGAAGAATTTGGCAAGATAAAAAATTGTTAGCTGATTGTTAATTAACTGCTGCGTTTAAATAGGCAATAGATGCTCCCGCCTAACTTCCGCGCTATAACTTTTCAAGTATCAGCTGACTGTTTTTGCACCGAGATACAGCCAGCTGACATCAATATTTATCCATAGTTGCATATAAACTATCAACAGTTAAATTTACTAGTTAAAAGAAAATCATCATCAAAAGTAGGTTATAGTCAGCCTATGTTTTTTTTTCAAGATTTTGGGTAAGCTTCAATTTAACCAGTTTTTAAATGGAAGGAAATGAGTGAATATGCCGGGTGTTAAATCGTCGGGTGGAATATAGAAAATCCCATGTAATTTTTAATGGGGTCAATTATTGGCTTCCCCAACTATTTTGGACAAAAATTCTTGACAAAATTTACGGGATATTTCACTAAAAAAACGTACTTAACAAGAAAAACTCTATTTTGGGACATCCTGTGTACTTACTTATGCTGTTATTAAAATTACTATTACCAAACACACATTTTTTATCTTATGTTTTTTGTATCATGTACAGGAGCAGATATATTTAGTGTATAAATAGAGATAAAACCTCCTGTATGTGCTTGTTATGTAGCACATTTTGACAGGTGTTATATTTTTAAGAGACATTATCTGTAAACATGCGTTATATTTTTGGAAGATGCCATTTTTGACAAGTAACACATTTATGACAAGCATTATAATTACATGACTATTAACACTTAACGGTAAAATAAAGCTCATAACAATTTATTCTTCTTTTTTAATGTTGTAAATATAATACCTACGATGAACGTATTATCTGATATATTTGTTTTTGATAATTTGTTTTAAATAAAACAATTTATCTTTAAATGGATTAGTTCGGATTCTGATAATAGAAATTTTAGTCATAAATGTGTAATAATCATAGGCTTTAGTAGGCAGTATTTTATGATTACTTAATCCATTTAATAATTGATTTTTATACCATAATCTGTAATCTTTTCATTAAATATAATTTCACTATTATATTAGGCAACAAAGTAAGAATGTTAGATAGAAGTAGATTTAAAACTAATTGGTTGTAAGCCACCACCGCTGTGTTGAACACTTTTAAGTTCTTACAGTTTGTAAATTTCTTGCTTGAAATTTTTCTTGATGCAATTTTTTTTTATGACAAGACAAAACGGCAGGTGCTATTTTTTATGCAGCTACAGGGGGTCATTTTGGTAAATATTTTAATGATTTTATTAGTATAAACCTCTTAAATATTATGGCAATATATAATTACCTTAACTTAAAACTAGTTTAATCTAGTCTAGTTTAATATATATATATATATATAAATTATAACCGAAAATTTCAATTGCTCATTTATTTTATTTTTACGAATTTTAGAAAAATAAAATAGGTTGTCTACAAGTTTCAGTCATGGTTAGAATAAACTGCAGTAAAAAGCGTTGGTTAATAGTTATTTATGATATAAGTGTTAATAGTACAATTTAAAGGCACGAATTTGAAAGTTTGCAGAATGAGCAAAGCGAGTTCTGCAACTCACATGAGTCCCATAAAACGTACTTTTAAGATAAATATCATACAATATTTTAACTACAAACACAATAATGCAGTTAAAATTTAATTATTCAAAAATTTGACGGTATAGTTTTACAGAGCATCGTATATAAAAATTATTGAAGTTGGAAATTATTAATGAATTCTAACAACCGTTGTTGTTGCTGGTTGGTTACGGAATGTTTCAGGCACCAAAGACTGTTCTGTTCAATGCACCTCAACTACGGAGGATGCTAGAACCAATGAGCTGACATCATAGATAGAGAAAGCATTTCATTCATAAACGCAATCGAGAGCTGCGCCCAACATGGTTTGTGTTTATTATTGGCGATAGAATGGTACAAGCATAGTTTGTACTTACTTGTGAAATGATAATTCAGGAATCATATCCGTCGCTTTACACACTTGGCACTGCATAACCATTTTAATTTATTAAAAGTACTTACACAAAACTAAAATTTATACAATTGTCACAAAAATAACCCAAAAAACAACAAGAAACATTTATACTAAAACGCCATATTGGATGTGTCATCTGTCCAGCGCAGCCGAAGGAGACCAAAGTACAACGACTATTAGTCGTTGGCCGAAGTACGCCTTTACGAAAAATGCACTGTTGTCATGTTGTCGCGCCTTTATTAATAGCTGCCCAAAAACAAAATAGTATTTTGACATGATTACTTTTCTGTGTAATACTTCATAGTAATAAATATAACAAATATTATTCACAGTATAAAATACAATAGTAGAGCTTAATTTGATGTAATTTTAAAATTAAATTAAGAAAAATTTAATCATAATATACTATTAAGTATATGAAACAGAAAGATACTTGGCAGTCACGCTTTACGACAAAATAGTATTTGTAGTAACCATTTGTCCGGGTTTTGGTGGATTTTATTGTTTGAGTACAGATGTTTAATTCATCGCTAGCCAGAACCTTAGAATGTGCGTTTATGATGCCACGCTTAAGCCAAATCGATGCTTTCTCCAGTTAATTGGCTAGAACTGTGAAAGGAATTTGTTTTTCAAGTTGTTCGCATTGTACAATTAATATAAATGTTAGAAAATAAATAAACGTTGACGTTACCTTTTAAAATTTGACATTTCAGTTTTAACACTAGTGCTTTAAAATTTTACTTTAAGGCACTGGTGCTTTAAAGTAACATTTTTTAGGCAGATGCCTAGATAGATAGTGTAATAAATTCCAACTTCAATAATTTTTATATACGATACTCTGTAAAACTATATCTTAAAATTTTTGAATAATTCCATTTTTAACGTTTGTAGAAAAAATTTTATATAACAACTGAAAATTGATTTATACCTAAAAGTTTTATAAATAATTAAATAAATTGTTTACAAAATTTGATAGATTTGGTAAACCTTATTTTGTCAAAATAAATTACAGTAAACTCTAAAAATTTAGAATGAAAAATAACAACAATACATATTTCATGCATAAAAACTTTAAACCGTTTTAACATTTTTACAAATACTTTTTTAAAGTTTATCATTTCCAAAATAAAAAAAATTGCGGTGAAATGGTTATTACACCACCCTAAAATTTTTAAAAAATCGTTTTTTTTACTAAATAAATTCTTTATACTTTAAAGAATATTTTAAACGTTTAAACATTCCACCACTACTAAACTAACCAAGTATTTCCGAAGTTATAGCAATTAGAGTGAGCGCGTCAGGTAGCCGTTAACGTTGACATTTTTTCTGTCGCGTTTTTCTCGGATTGACTTTTTTCAAACTGGTGTACACGATATCTCAAAATCTAGTGAAATGATTAGGCTGACATTTGTACCACTTACTCTTTATATTATTATCTTCAATGTGACGTAGGATTTTTTTGATTGCATTCCTCGTTCAAAAGTTATACATTTTTTAAACTCAGCCTTTTTTTAAAGTTGTCATTTTACCAAAAATAAAAAAATAACCTATTCCCTTCAACACATCATAGCTTTAACCCTTCTAAGTAAGTAATATTTTTTTCCAACAACGCTGGACGACAAAATCCTGTACACCGTCCACGAAGATTTAAAAAGAGAGCCCTACTGAGCTACTCATATGTCCGCCATTTCGTTATTTTTCCAATATCGAAAATTGTTCATTAATCAATTATTTGTATTCGTAAAATAAAGGGGTTCATATTTTTAATGGCCAAGTAGAAATAGTTTATTTTTACCTATTTTTTTGAAAATGGTTGAAAAAAATTTAGATATAATTCGTTGTAAAAAGCCCTTAAATGAGGTTATCATTAATTTTTTTAATTATATTCTTAATTCAAAATGTTTATTCACCTTTCCTGTATAATATGGAAAGTGTATGTATCTTGAATCATATTAAAAAATATCCTGTTGTATATTTTAAAAAGTTAATCTAAACATACACAATAACAAAAAATTAACCTTATATTAGATTATATTGATCAGAACTTTGTTTAAAGTTGTATTAAAGAAGAGATAAAGTTAAAATTAATATATTATTGCTTTTAATTAGAATAAAATAGTTATTAAATATTATAGCCTTGACATTAAATCTAATAAGCCTTAATCAGTAAGTTACAGAAAATAATAAAACCAAATTAACAATAAAATAATAAAATATGATAAATAAAACTATGAACAAAAAAAAAGATAGTTACAATTAAATAAACCTAAAAAATAATGGAAAAATCGAGTATTTTTTAAAATTATTTTTTAGGTTTATTTAATTGTTACTTTTTTTGTTTTCTGGGGCATAAAACACAGAAAATATTCAATTTTCTATCCTTTTTATTATTTATTAATAAAAAAGGGCACTGTTTTTTTATTGTCATAGATTGATGATGTAGGATCAAAGTTTTGAACCGACGGTAAACTTTATAAGTCCTGCGTGTCTAAATTAAATTTAAAAAAAATTAGGATTTAACTTTTCGGGCTATCCGAAGGTTTATTTAAACTTTTTATAGAATATTTTTTTTGGAAATTCTTAGCTTTTGTCCCAATGTCTTATTAAAGTGACATAGCGTCGTTAATACACTATACTCTGGGCTTATTCGATCATACCATCTTTTAAAGCCCATTTTACCACAGGACTTTTCTTTTTTAAGTAAGGTTATGAATGGATCCAATAGACGTCAAGTATCAGAATTTTTTATCACGCTGGTTTTTATGTTGTATGTGTAAAAGCCTAAAAATATATAGTAAAAATTACAAGTTACAGTTTAAATGTTATTCCCTAGACATTTTTTCCTTTATAAGGGTGATGATTAACTTCAGGTTTGATTTTTAAGCTGCCAGTGATGTTTGAAAAATATCTTTAAAATAGGAAACATACAAGTGCATTTTGGATACTAAAATAGGTTTATTGTAATAAAGTTTATTTTATTCTTAGAAATAAATATATAAACAAAACAAAAACATACTGCTCAAAGTAGATAACAAATATCTAGTTAGTAGGTTTTGTTTACTCGGGGTTATATTTGTGTTTAGATAAAGCCAATTGCTTGATTAAAAACTAAACTTTGGTTTTACCTTGCTTGTTGACATTAAAAATTTAGGAAAAAAAAATAACTTATTTTTTTACTGTATAGCTTGTCGGTCAGCAACGAATTTTTTAAAATTAAGTTGTTTGGATAGGATGCACAAATTAAAACACAGTAAGGCTGTACACAGAAACATAGAAATTTAAAAACCTTGTTTTAGTTGTGTGCTAAATTTTATTTAAAAAAAAAACAGATATAAAGTACAAAATGTAATAACAATAAAAGTTATCAGTAGTTCTTTCTGGTCAGTGTCTATTCGTTTTCTGAAGGCGACAAATGCCTTCCTATTGATGTTAAGGATAATTCAGTTTAACACTTTAGTTTAAAAAGCACAAACATTCAGAAATAAAGTTTAGGTAATTGTTTCGAAAGTCACCTCCTCTTTGATTTTAACCAAATTTCGTATGCAGGGGTTTTTTTTGGCAACGTTTCGTTTTCGAGATATTCATCATCAAAGTTAAAAATCAAACTAACCTCATTTTTACTATATTCCCCCTTCTTTTTGTAAACAATTTTTAATTTTTACACTAAAGTGGCACACAATATTTTATAAACACATTTTAAAACCTTGTATTTTTATTTATTTTACACCCTTTTTCCATTAAATTGTGAACTTTCAAGTTCAAAGGCAACAGCCATATTTGCTGATAAAATCCCTAGTGTATACATGGTTGCGGCCACGTTGCGGCGTGTGAAAGTGGAGGTTTGCAATTAAATGAAAAAGGGTGTAAAATAAATATAAAAACAAGTTTTTAAAAGGTGTTTGTTAAATATTGTATGCCCATTTAGTGTAATAATTAAATTTCTGTCCAGAAAGAAGGAGGAGTAGTGTAAATAAGGTTAGTTTAATTTTAAACTTTGATAATGAATATCTCGAAATCGAAACGTTGCCGAAAAATATTTTTTTTGAGATTCGTAAACAGCGCCCCAAAAAATCCACGTATACCAAATTTGGTCAAAATCGGAAAGGAGTCAACTTTCGAGACAATTACCAAGGTTTACACAACCACGAAACTACAATATGGATAATAACGTAGCAAAGCAAAAAAACCATCAAGCTCAAAACACAAAAGAAAAATGACAATGACGAAAATTTTAAGGTTATATTTGTCCCCTTGCATTTGCTCAAACAATCAACGTGGCCAGACTGTCAGAAATTTAAAAGCTAATATACTATTAAAAATATAATATAAATACTAAAAATTAAATAATTTAATTCGCTCTAAATTTAAAGACAGTTGATCAAAGATACCAACCATCTTTTAAAAGTGTAAATGAAGTTTTTTAAACAATTGAAGTGAACATAATTAATAATTTTATATAGGTCATCTCATGTAAAAAAATTTGACAACAAAGTAGAATCGATAAAAGTAATTAAAGATAATCGTTTAACAAAAGTGTTTGCTACAGAGCTTATTTAATTGCTCACGGTTTTTACTGTAACGAAAGCTCTTTAATATTTTATAATAAGATAATGTATAAATTATTTTGGCAAAGTGGATTAAAGGTGATACTTGTTGTAAAAGTTTTAAAACGCGCCATCTATTTTAAACTTCGCGAAAACCCTTACCGTTAATTTTAATACATTATTCGTCAATGTAACTCGCTCTTAAAATTGGCCAATAAGGTGTTTTTTTGCTTTTTTTTTTGCTTTCGTCATTCTCAATTGAAAATGTTCAGATTATAGCCTAATAATGAATTTATAAATTAATGGATAACACTAATAAGAAATAATTTTTTATTGTACTACATCAAACACATTACACAACTTTGGCCTATTGTGCTTTCCTTTCTTGTTATAGAAGTCAGCGTCCCTTTATCAAATCTAGTAGATTTCACCAACGATGCTTATGAAGAAGAGACAATTCCGCTTTGTATATTTAATTTTATTGTCAAAACTTAAATTTTGCAATAATATTTTAACTTTTTTTTAATATTAGGGGCATCTGAAATATTTGCATAAGAAAATTGTTGAATGAAAAAAAAATCTAAACTAGCTATGGTTTTTAGAAAAACAGATAATTTTGCAACATTTTTAATTTAACGATGAAATTTAATTAAACTCACAAAAAAAGAGGACTTGCTTTCGAAAGTCTTAATTTTCCAAGTGGGCACCAAAAAAAATTGGAAAATTTCAAAATGTTTTTTGTACCAAAGTGTTTATCCTAAAGCCTGCATTAGCATTTAGTATGTATTTGGTGTGGGTCCAATGTCTAAATTTTTAGATATTTTTTTTTAAATCCTAGAGACGCCAATGCTGTTTTGAATGTCAATTTTCTCCAAGTGTTTCCTTGGATGACAGTCGCCTGTTAGAAATCCTACTTCTTGTATTAACTAAGTGCGCCTCAGGAAAAGAACTTTCTAATTGGATCAAAAGTTCTAGGTTTTAATGTCATTTATAATACAACTATATACACTTTGTAAAAGTTATGACAAAATTAAAACAGTTTTAGCTTTCTGTAAAGACATATTTCAGAAAACTATTTTTAAATTTTATGGTAATGAAACACATAAACTTAATAATACTAAAACGAAATATTTCCTTAAAACAATAAGTAAGTAGGTAAACTACTAGTTAAAAGAAAATTGGGTATTCTGCAATTTTCATAACTAAAACATCAATTTAACAATGGGTACTTAACAAAGTTATTAGTTTATTATTAAACATGATTAATATGGAAAAAATAATTTTATCAAAAGAAACAAGTTTAGTTAAATTAATTAACCTATATCTTTTCCCTTAGTTGCTACCAAGGTAATGAAAAAAAATATATATTCGTAAATTTTAAAATATTTTCAAAAACACAAACCTTGTCATAAAAGACAGTATGGAATGATTTACAGCAGATATCTTTTATTTGTTTTAGACATTTCTTCTTCTTCTTCTTCCTGGGAGCCGTCTTTAACTACCGGAGGCAGCGCAGCCTCTTGGACTTTTTGTGTCTTATCTCCCATTGTCTTTTATACCTCCCATTAGTCTTGTTCCTTCTACAAGTCTGTATAACCCCGAGACTGGTTGGTTGATATATTCCTGTGGGTTCATTTTCGGTTGCCCAAATAGTGCCTGTCTTTTGTGATTTAACGCTTCACATTCACACAGTATGTGGTAGGCTGTTTCTTCCCCCTCGTCGCACATTCTGCAACTTGGGTCCCCATTGTATGAGCCTATCTTGTGTAGGTGCCCTCTTAGGTTATCGTGCCCTGTTAGCAACCCTACTGTTATGCGAAGTCTTTTCCTACTTTGTCTGAGTAGTTCTTCCTTCGTTCTTTTGGATGGGCCCCTTATGAAGCCCTTTCCATGTCATATTCTTCCGAGGTTCTCCCAGTATTCCTTGTGTTTGTTTCGGATCCATTCCCTGGTTTGCCCTCGTGCTGTGGTTTTGGTCACTCCAAGGGCAGGGTCTGATCCAAAGTATGGTGTGGATGATCCATGTCTTGCTAACTCATCCGCTTTTTCGTTGCCTTCTATTCCCGAATGTCCTGGTACCCACAGAAAAGTTACATTTAAAACAAATTCGTTTTTTTTTTTGAAAATTAAAAATAAATCATTGCTCTTGAAATATCTAAGGCTTTTGAGCAGGTTTGGCCATGATGTGCTCCAGTAAACTTCCTTTCTATGATCTTCCACCAAAGCTAGATCGTCAAGGTAATGAAAAAAATATCAATTCCTAAAGTTTCAACTATTTTCAAAAAACACAAATCTATTCCTGATAGACAGTATGATATTCTGTCACACAAGATCTCCAGCATCAGATACATTTAATTTGTTTTAGACAACAGCAACAAATTAGCTTTTTGGCACGATACCCCCCTACTTGTAATATATTAGAGTCCTACTAATTATATATCCACCCAAAATTTGGGTGAGATCAGGTCATATTTTCAAGTTAGGGCTGCCACGATACTGAAAAATCTAAAAAATCACATTGTGTTACTTTACTTCCAAAAATACGAACGGTGAAAATTTAGGTTATGTGGTTAAAAATACATACCTTCACAAGATAAAATTATGTTTTGCAGTTTGCTGGCCCGTAAAGTATCTACAAGGTGGTCCAAATCATACACAAGAACAAGTATGCCAATACAAACATGTTTAAGATATTTGAACCTAAAAAGGGAAAATTAAAACACTTAAATTTACAATATTTTATCGCATTTTGGATCCCCTATAAGTTTTTTAGGTTTATGTGTTTGAGACATTCCTACAGGGTGTGCCAAGTTAAAATTGATTAAAATATTACTTACAACCGAACTATTTATTTTAGCCTATTAACGACCAATTCTGTGTGTTATTCACTTATAATTAAAATAGAACTATAAATATATATATATATATATATATAATATATATATATATATATATATATATATATATATATATATATATATATATATATATATATATATATATAATATATATATATATATATATATGTTTATAAATAATACATAAATAAATTTCTAGCAGATTTTAAATTTAAACATTCGGTAGAATCCCTAAATAGAGTGTCGCCTGTGCCCGCGTCTTGCACATAGTTTTTGGTGGATTGTGACGTCACGCGGCATTTAAATATAGAAATGTTTCCTGTGTTTTATATTTGAATGTAAAATTTTAATAGCTTTTTTAATAAAATTTCATATTAAAAAATATTTGGCCAAAGTGTTATTTAGGCACAAAAAATAATTTTTAGCCAATAAAAAAAATATTTGTGGAAGGAGCTTACTTTAAAAGCATGTCAACATAATTATCTTTAATGAAATATTTAATTTTTTTAAAGATCTAAAACTCGCTTGAACAACTAGAATTTTCATAAATCGCCAATTTATCGCGATAAAAACTACTTTTTGTAACATTTGAAAAGCAGGTAGGCACTTTTCAAAATTAAAAAAAAAAACAGTTTATCCTGTTTAACGGATTACTAAAATACTTTATTCTTTAATCTTTTGGTATACATTTGTTTATTCAACAACCAGATATAATATTATGGTAAAAAGTTTTTCTGAAACTAAAATTAACAAAATAGTTATTTAAAATCGGGTTTAATGAAAACCTATTACAGTTACATGTGTTTAAAAACAAAATTTGTGTGCACCTAAAATAAATCCAAAACATAAAATTAGATTAAAATAAATAAAAACAACATATTACGAACTGTAAGGGATTTACCATACATTAACGTAAATTAAAATGGAAAACTGGCCGAAAATAAATATAAATACTAATGTTATGTATAATATTGGCTAAAATTATTTTGGCTTATTTAACCAAGACAATTCAATTAATTTAATTTGCTTATGCTGGTACCACAGTATTAGTTTTGGGTACTTAAAAGTTTCAGAATTCTTTAAAATGTTTAATTAAATTTGTTCATGTTAATTTATGTACACTTGTACAGGGTCTTTGATTATATTTACGTGGCTACTGAAGCCTTTATTTTTGAAGACAGAAAAAAATGTTTTATTTAAAAATTGTAGGATTTTTTTCATATTATCTTTTGAAATTATCAGTACAAAAATATCGCAATAAAAAAATGGAGAAATATAGGCAACTGCAACTTTTTTAAATGAAACACCCATATTATGCGCTACAACGAAAGATCTTAATTTTCTGATTTCAAATAGATATACATTGATCATATTTGGATGAACCATTTTTGAGATATTTTAGGTTAAATTATTAATAAATTACAAAAAAGTTTCATATTAGTATCAAGAAAGCCATGGAAACAGTAAAATCGTTATGTTGCTAAATTTGGTGAGGGTTTTCTCTGGACCAATAATGTTTATTTTTGTGATTAAACATTTCTGCCAAAGTGAAGGAAGACTTGTCGGTGAATAGAATTTTATTTAAAAACTTTGGATCCTGCGGCATAAACTTAGCTAATTCCAATGTATCTTAGGTCGGTCCTGCATATTTTGTTCAGGAATATTCTCAACGGACATAAATTTATAAGGATAAAATTTGTAAAATTTTAAGGTTAAATAAATTTTATAATGTTTTATTAAGTTCAGATGCCGCATCCGAGATTGATATTTCAGGATTTTCTAAAATTATTAAAAATATTTAGTGCTAGTCCAATAGAAAAAGTATAATAATTATCCTGAAAAACGAGGATATGCAAAACTTTGTTTTCATTACGTGCTGCAGTCCTTTTCTTTATTTTAAAGCTTTTTTGTTCAATAAACTTTCTTACTATGTATTTAAAAGTATCTACAGATGGTACCCGTTGTTAAGGATATAATAGGTAATATTCTCTTTGAACTGTCGTCACATTATTATTGTTACTATAAAAAAGACGCACAATAGCGATTTTTTGTTCTTCTGAATAGCCCATCGACAAAAAAGCAATGCAAAATACTTTTAATAGTTAAAATGATAAATTTCAACTTTTTACAGTATTAATACGTCAAATTTATTAAAACAATTTTATTGTTTTCATAGCTTTCTTGATACTAATATGATTTTTTTAAATTTATTTATATTTTAAGCTTAAATATCTCAAAAATGGTTCATCCAAATATCATCAATGATATATTTGAATTTAGAAAAAAAGATCTTTTATTGTAGCGCATAATATACAGGGTGTTCCATTTAAAAAAGTTGAAGTTGCCTATATTTTTCTATTTTTTTATTGCGATATAATTTTACTGATAATTTTACAAGATAATATGGAAAAAACCTACAATTTTTATATAAAACATTTTTTCTGTCTTCAAAATCAAAGACCCTGTACAGTTAGTTGCATAATTTATGCATACCAATAACTTTAAAACTATAAAGCTTAAATTAAATAGTAATATACAAATATGGCTTTCTATTCATAAATTATTAAAAAAGAGGAGTTGATAAACTAGATACAAATTTTATAACTGATATTAAGCACAACCATTTTGAATAAGAGTGATTGACCTCAATCATAACGCATACAGCATCAATCATCAACCAGAGTTTCTAGTAAATAACCTGCACAAAAATCACTCCGGATGAAAGCACATTGTAAACGGTGGTATAGGATGGTACTTTATTCTTTACGGAAAGATGGAGTAGATCGGTTGATGCATTGTTGTTGGGTTAGGCCCCCAAGAAAATCATATAAAATCATCATCTAAAAGTGCTCCAGCTAAATTCCACTATTAACCTGTTTTAGTTTCTTCAAAGCGGTTTGTAACTGAAATTAATGGACTGATATGGGTCGTGTTAATGAAAAGTTTATATTACATTCGTTCTGATGCCTTTGGGTTTTGACAGACACGTCACAGAGTCGGCAATATGTAATAGTATATTACATACCGGTGTAGAAGCCCATTCACACGATTTCGAAAATTACGGTACGGCGTGAGCTTAATCAAGTAATGGCCCCGCTGTCTATACTTTCTACGACTTTATGTTTAGTTTTTATAAATAAGGAGATATGTAAACTTTAAGTAACAATACAAATAATAATACAAACATTTGCGTTGTCAAGGCGATGCTATTTGTTTCATAGCCAGCTTTCGTAAAATCTATTGAAAGTTTTCAAGATTTTGGGGCTCTGCTAATGCGTTGTGGAACTGTTACATAATATATATATTACGTAACTGCCTTAGCAAGTTTTTCTTACAGTATAGTGTTTGTAATTAGGATTTACTGATAAAGTAGACGGTGTGTAATTAGGTTCTTACTAATATAGAAGTAGAAAAAGTACTTATCAAACCGCTTGATGAGGATTTACCGAAAATAATAATAGGCTATATCTGACGAATGTCACATTGATATATTACTGAGACATCAATTCTAAAAAATTTGGTGATGCTCTTTTATTTTTGTTTGGCCAGATATTTCTTTTTTTATTGGAAAAACGACATATTTTGCGGGAGAGGGAAGTGATTTTTTAATTTAAAGTTGGACTGCATTTTTATTTTGCTTGTTGGGTAGGATATTTTCTTCTATATTTATGTTTTGTTCTTAGGAAGTGCATCTAGTGGTAGCGCATCAAGCACAACAACGCCATACAGGCGGCGGAAAACTTGTATAAGTGCGAGAGAGAGAAACTTACGAAGACTGGAAAGTAACGAGAGAGAAAGAATGAGAATGCACTCCCTCAATGATGCATTCGAGGTAAGAGATACTAATATTAAATATAATTTGAAAACCAGTACTGACATCGAGTACAATTAGGAAATAACTATTTTCCTAACAAGTGGAAACAGTAACGTTTAGTTTAGCAACGGATGTACATTTCCAGCCTCTTAGTCCCTTAATATCGGGTATTTTTTTATTTAGGTCTGCTAAAATGGCTAAAGGTATAATACTATATATAGAGTGGTCGAAAAAGTTTGATTAATTTTTTTTTAGTATAGAGATATTTAAAAACAGTTTTCGGGTTATCAATTGTGCATGTCACATAACCTAAAAAATTATTTTGAAACTTGTCGCGTGTCCTCTGTTATGGCGGCAGATTTAAAAAATGTGATATGAAAAGTCCCAAAGTTAGATTAGGGGTTAAAATATAGAAAAAATGTATTTGAAAACACTGTTTATAATCTAGTTTAAGGCGTTTTTACCAAATTAAAAAAAAATACATTACCATTTAGGAAATTATTATTTTTGCGACACATTATATTTATCCACAATATTTTTTTGTTTTTGTTACTATAAATTATTTTGTTAGCACATATAATTTTAAATAAAAACAAATAAATTAATTTTTTTATTATTGATAAAATAGTAAAAAATTACTGTAGACGTGATGACATACTTGTGTCTGCCCTGTATCTAATCTTGATGCACAATTGATTACCAGAAAACTTTCCTTTAATATCTCAATAATAAAAAAAATCCCATTTTTGCAAACTTTTTGAACACCCTATATATGTATCACAAAATCTTTGTTAGGTACTCGCCAACCCCTGGCTCCAAGGTATAGATCCTGTGCCGACACACCCTTGTGAACTTGCAGATCGCCTGTGCAAAATAAAAAAAAACGCTTAAGAGTCCATTCGCGCAGCGAAAATTGGATCCAATTTGGAGTTCGGGGCATAACGTTTTTCTCAAAAACGGTAAAAGTTATCGATAATTTTCAAAAACTATATGAAAGCCAACACTTAAATCTAGACTTCTGCTGTAACAGTTTTTTTTAAATTTGGATTTAGTTTTTAATATTTCCTTGAGTGAAAGTCACCCTAAAATCGGTTATGTTTAGATACTACTTTCTCTTAACTCGACTCATATTTCAAAAATCCGTTACAGCAGAGGATTAGATTATTTCCTTACCTTTAAAATGTTGTATAATTTATGTCATTTAAGTGAAAAATAGTTACCGAAAAACTTTATCTCCTGTACGCTTGCAATCGGAAACAATATCGCATCGATACACCGAATTTGGAAAAACTTAAATAAAATATAATATTTTTAATCCGGCTATACGAAAATTGTGGTAGTGGGAGTTTGTTAGTCTCCGCCCACCGTCTCCGCGTCCTTTCGCCCGACCCCTAAGGTCTAGCGTAAATGCACTCTTAACACCCCATAACTAAAAAAAAAAAGAACTATCAACGTTACCGTGATAAGTCTACCACGGTTTTCAAGGTAAAATATAAAATATTACTAAACTAATTAAAATTTTAATTAGGTACTTAAGTTTAAAAATTAAAAAACAAAATAAGTACAGTTTAAATATAATTTTAATTATTGTTCAAGTTTTATTATATTTTTAAGAATGTTTTTATGAAAACGGTGAAAGCCTTGCCACCGAGAAGGCGATGGATCTTTTGTTTTTTAAGGGCCTTTTCGGGATTTTAGCTACTTTATTTCAGGTAATCTGCAAGTTTATAAAAATCAACCGATTCTATGTACGAACAGGATCTATATCCTGGGACCAGGCGCGAAGCGGTCCCATCTTGGCGAGTAATCTACAAAATTTTATGACACATGAATTTGCCGCAATGCCACAATAACATAGAAAGTATATACCATGTATCTGGTCTGCAAGTCTTGGAAAAGCTAGAAACATAAACAACAAAAACTCGTTTGTTACACAATCTTAAAAACATCCTACGTGCTTTTAAACCTACTTAACAAAAAAATCCAAATTTCTTTTAGTTTCCAAAATATGATTTTGTTTAGCAAAATCGGCTTCTGTAAAATTTATATTGATTTAAAAACACATTAAATCTACCCCCTTTTTTTAAAACCACGTGCTAAACATAATTTCTAGGAAAAAAATTAGTTTAAGTTCATATTTATCGATATTATATAATATATTTGAGTTTTCGGGAATTTTCCACACCTAAATAAGGATAATTTTAGACAAATTAAAAAAAAATAATAGTAATTTATAACTGTAAGATATTTCCATCTTTTTTCCCTTTCTCTCTTTCTTTTGTTACCGTTACGTTAATTTTAAATATTTGATAGATACGCCAAATAAAATATGGCAACGCTGCCTGTGCCCAAGGGTGGTAAACTTAACAAGGAGTGCTCGATTTTTACTATTTGTCCGCAGATATAGGTTATGTTTTGACGTCACCCGTTTGCCCATTTTGCCCAGAAGGTAGATTTATTTTATTAATTTTTGTTAAATATTCACTTTTAAAAACTATTTGGGATATGCACTTACCATTAGAACTGTAATTTATAACATTTTAAAAAATTAAGACTTTATACTGCTTGTAAACAAAACAAACAGGCAAACAAATTACGTCACAAATACCGAATTGACATTTAAATTGCCGTATATGGGCTTAAATGGGATCGAGCACTCCTGTTAAGTTTATTACCCTTGGCCTGTGCCTACATAGTGAAATAAGCACACATTTTTTGGTCGACAGTGTGACGTCATATTGCATTTAAATACCCAGATGTTGTTATAGCGCGCGTTTTATATATGAATTTGAAATGGTTTCAGATTGGTTTTAAAATTTCGTATAAAAAATATTTGGCGGAAGTGTTATTTAGTTATAAAGGGTTATTTTTAGCCAATTAAAAAATATGTGCCAAGGATATATTAACAATCTTTTTTTTAACTATACAGTTCAACAACGCGATGCGACACCACTCTTTTTTTTTTCTTTTTCTTCCCTGGGACCCCTCTTGATTTACTACCGGAGGCAGCGCAGCCTCTTAGGCTTTTTGTGCCTAATATCCCATTATCTTCTATACCAATTCTCCTATTAGTTTTGTTCCTTATACAACTGGTTGGTTGATATATTCCTGTGGGCACATTTCCGGTTGCACAAATAATGCCTGTCTTTTGTGATTCAACGCTTCACATTCGCACAGAATGTGGTAGGCTGTTTCTTCCCCCTCGTCGCACTTTCTGCAACTTGGGTCCCCATTGTATGAGCCTATCTTGTCTAGGTGTCCTTTTAGGTTATCGTGCCCTCTTACTTCATTTGTATATAATTTGATGTTTATTGGGAAAACAATATTAATGCTTAGAATTGGACATTATTATATATCCATATTGTTCAGGGTGTTGTTCAGAAGTGTTAATTTCTAACTGTATACTTTTCCACACTGCATAAAAATACGTTTTTAAAAAATGCTGTAATAATGAGAAAAATAATGGATTAAAGAAATTTGTTTAGGTTTTCGAAATTTCCTTCGAAAAGATGAAATATTGCTCTTATTATTATTATTATTGTGCAACAATTTTAGGTGATAATTAGATAATTTATCTTACTATAATATAAGCAAAAAATGTTACATTAACAACCTTTTTTTTATTTTAATTATCATAATTTAAAAAAATAGTTCTAAAAATATAATAAGATAAGATTATTACAGTTAACAGCTGAACAATGCAAAAAATATGTTCTTATCGATCTTAATTCAATAAAGCACAATATTTTTAAATTAAAAAAAATGTTGTTAGGTTTTCTTTTCTTAGCTAGGACCGAACCTACGTTACCTTACCAAGGGTTGATTTTCTTTTCGCGGACCAGGTAATGCTTTTTAACCATTCATTGATGTATACTTGTTACACTATGGAGGTAAAAAATTAATTTCTTGTATCAGTTGCACGAATAAAAATTGAGTCTGCGAATATGTATATGTCGCACTCACATGGCGTAATTGTCCATTTCATGAACTGAATGTCAGTCCCAGATAGTGTAATATTTTATTTAAAATGAATATCCATTTTTTCACTTGGTAAAACGAGACGATATTATAGCATCTGGACACAAAAATCATCCAGTTCCTGTACTGTATATTTGGCCATTATCTATTTACTGTAATACAATGCAATGACCCAACATTTTTGGCCACTTGTGGTTAGCTTTGGTTAGTTGTAGTTAGTTGTGGTTAATTTTTCCGTGTAATGTTGATCAAGAAGCGTATAAAAATTATCTTTAATATTAAACATTTTTGCTTCAGTAGTTCAATATAATGTTCATGCCATTCAAAACACCGACGACTGATTGTTTCACTAAGTGGACAAATGCCAAATGAAATGGGGATTTTTGTGTCCAAATGGTGTAATATAGTCTCGCTTCTCTAAATGGAAAAAATACATATCCATTTCATGAACTAGGCATAAAAATTGTCCAGGTAGTGAAATAAAATATTATTACACCATCTGGTTCCACTATACAAACTGGACATCCAGTTCACAAAATGGACAACTACGCCAAGTGGATGCGACATATACAAGCAATCTAATATTTTCTAAAGAATCACGCAATAAGTTATTTCGAATGTAGAAAGCAATTACAAGTGGCGATGGCGATTTGATAAATCCGGCAAGACATTTGAGTACTTTGTCTTGTTGACGTCAAACAGGTTTATTAAAGCGCGTTGAAATAAATATCTTCTGCAATTAAAGCTTAAACGTCAGACTAAACTCCTTTTTTTTAACGGTCCAAGCAGACAAACAATAATTTTCCACCTTACTAACCCATACTGAAAAGCTTCTGCTCTATACTAATAGAGTCTAATTAGATTTCTTTTTTAGCAACTTAGAGAAGTAATACCACACATAAAGATGGAACGAAAACTGTCAAAAATAGAAACACTCACATTAGCAAAAAATTATATTATGGCTCTCACAAATGTCATATGTGAAATGAGAGGGGAGGAAAAACATTACACGTAAGTATTTTTTAATAAAACGTCGATTTCAATCAGTGGTCCACCCACTGTTTCCTTAAGGCCTTATTGTTATCTGCTCTCTCTTAAAGGTTTAAATGTCCCTTTGGGAGAAAGAGAAAGATAACGGAGTTAGGGTTAACTCGAATTTATAATATTTGACCTTAGAAGCCCAAAAAGATCGCAAGGCCATAAGTGATGGCAATAAAAAGTATAGTCAACTGTAATTCATCTCATTTTCTCTAGTTTTGCGCAAATTAGAGTTGTCATATGTGACCAAGCGTTGTCGTGGAGGAGAATGATATCTTGAATTGGTTGCCTATGTTTTTTGAAAACCTTTTGGCGTCGATCGATTTTAAGAAAAGTTACGAATCGTTTGAATGTTCTCTGCAATGCTGCATATTTCACATTTCTAACTCTTTTACGTCATTTTCAGAAAACAAAAAAGTTAGCTCCTTCCTTAAATTTCTTACGTCAGACACACAGAGCTGTGTTATTGTTTTTGAATTTTCCTTTTAAATGATATTAGTCTTTAATCATTGCAGTAAAAGGCAAGATTTAATTTATGCCCTAATCATATTTATATTAAAAATATATTTTAAATAAATAATATTTAATATTATTAAATAGTATCTGTTTTGGGTTGAAAATAAGTTATTTTGCTAACTTAACAAAGACTTTCCTAACAAATTGCATTTAAATTTAATAGAGGCAATTCTCTCGGTAACGTCGTGCGTAAGCCAAACCAATTTTGAAACGTCTGTGTATTCCTTTAAACTAAATTCTCTTTATTTGGTCCACTCTTATATTATTAAAAACCTTAGGCTTATACTACCCAAACTTTTCAAAAGGGGCGTTTCAAATGCCTTCATTTATTATTTAATAAAGATTTCAAATTTCTAAAGTATAATACATATATAATTTAAAAATATTGTTAGTTCTAGATTTCTTGAAATCGACTCATTCGAAATAAAATGTGGTTACGTATTTTTGTTTTATTCCAAATGAGATTCTCGTGAGCTCGTTAGCAGTTTCAATTCATCTGGAAGGCCTTAAACTTTCAACTTTTTCGTCTTCTTCATCCCCACGGAATTTAATCTGTAAAACTTGCTTTCTTTTCCTAGAAATTTCCAAACTTTGTGGTAAAATACTTCCTCCTATTTTAATAAAGGTCCTCATGGTACACTAGAGGTTGGATTTTAAGCCCTTATGAAAGATAAAAAAATAACAACCAATATTATCATTGCTATTTTTAAAACCTTACCATGTAAATTAACCCCTAAGAGCCCTTTTATACCTACGAGAATTCAAGTGAAATTTATGGCGTTAGTGACAAATTTAATTCGTTTTCATAGGAACGTAGATTTATGAAGTCATTTATTAGCTGTAAATTTTAAATGTTTTAAAACTTTTTTAAGTTATAAGTACTTTTATGTTTTTAATTACTGATGTATTTAGAATATAAAATTTCAAAGCTAAATTAAAATTTTAGAACAAATTTGACGATTTAGGACCCATCTAATTTAATCAGACTATATTTCTGGGTTTATTATCCGGTCAAAATAGACATTCACCCTTGCATAAATTTCGAAGAAGCTGAAAATTTAAATGAACCTTAGGGATACCATTGTAATGAAATTGTGAAAAGTCCCCGTGGATCCCATGTGTGCAAAAATATTTATACAAGATCAAAGTTTGCGAAAATGTTTTTTTATTTTTTCGAAACTGTTAGTTTTATGATAAAAACAGCTTTGACAAAAATTAAAGATTATGCAATTGTCTACAAAAATTGTGCCTATACTTTTTCTCCTAAAATTCACCATCTCTGAAGAAAGGCAATTGTAAAATTTACTAAAGTTTTATTCCCTATACTATGCACACGTTTCCACGCCATCTGTGAGGTAGTGTACTTGACGCATTTTTTTAAACTTGGTTTTCCCAGTAGGCCTACTTCACGGTCTATTTTATTAAGTCTTTTTTATCTTCTTCTTTTTCTTCCTCTTCCTGAGTTGATGTAAGTTGTTCAAACAGCGGTAGATCAGTTGTTTCGTCGGGAGTTTCTGTTAGAGATTCAACATTTGAACACGACTGGCTATGACAACTGGTGCATGCTAGTAAACAAAATAAAACAACGTTTTTGCAGCCGAATTTCGAATTATATCCCTTTTTGCAGTTGCGAAAAATAATATTAAGGAGTTTCTTTTGTGCAGGTGAAAGTAGTGTGTGGATGGGTTCTAATACCCTATCAATTAGCTTCCAACCCCATTCTTTTGGGTTCAGTTGATTACCAAGCCACACTTGAACCTGATAATATACCCGATAAATATATTATTGAGTCAAGGTTGGAGGAAGACAAGCTAATTGCACACGTTTTTTATTTCGAGTAAGTTTTGCAAAAAATAAGTAACGTAACTTATCGATGCAAGGAACTTTTTTTTGAAGCTCCATATACTGCAAGAAGAAACCGAATTCCGTGGGTAATTATAGTTTCTGGAGTAGAGCTGATATCTTTAAAAACTTTAGCTGATGTAACTAACTCTTCTTTTTCAAATAAATTAGAAGATGTTGTTTTACCCCTTTGGAACATTGCACAGATTGTATCACAGTCAGTCATAGCAAATAAAAATAAAATGTAATTTTTACATTTAGGATAAGCCGATAAACTCGAATTTGAAAATATTTGCGATGGTTGTTGAGTCTTGCCTGGTTTAAATAAAAATACTTTTTAATTGGAGTTCAAGCGGTTAGTAGTACCAACAGATGAACAACAACATTTACATCAGTTGGATTGAATTGATTAATTGCAGTTTCTATGAGTACATCAGCGTCATCGTCAGCTTGCTTTACTACAATATGTTCAAAAGTAATTTTTTCTTTTAGCATTGTAATGAACCGAGATTTGTTATGAAGGTTTGACAAGAATTGCTGTTGGCTAGTTGGGACTGTCATAAATTGGTCAAAGAGAATATCAGAAGATGACGAAGTTTTTCCCACACAGCGGCGTAGCTCTACGACTTAAATATTTTTAGTAGAATTGGTCTAGCTATTAAATACAATGGTTACTTTTTGACCAAAATGTCTGCGTATATAGTGAACATATTTATCTGCGGTGTTTCTGAAGGTATCTTCTTGATCCCACACTACACAATGCAATAGATATCCTCCATCGATAGTGAGGGACTTTTTTTCAGTTCATATTCTTAAAATTACCATTTAATATAAATGTATTAGTCATCCAGACTAATAGTTTTCCATATATTATGCCTCCAATTATGTATATAGGCAGCGTAGTCATGCATCGTATGGATAATAAAATTTAAGCCAATTTTAAAATGGCTTTTTCTCAGAAATGGTAAATTTTAGGGAAAAAAGTGTAAGAGAAATTTTTGTAAACAATTGCATTATCTACAATTTTTGTCGTAAAACTAGCCGTTTCGCTCAAAAATTAAAAAAACAGTATTAGCGAACTATTATCCTATAAAAATTTTTGCACACATGAAATCGATGGGGATTTTTCACAATTGTATTATAATGGTATCCCTAACGTTTATGTAAATTTTCAGCTTCTTGGGAATTTCTGTAAGGGTACTTCTATATTTCGGGCTAACTTGACCGGATAATTTAACCAACATTATCAATTCTGAAAGTTGTTTTGCGTTGATTTTTGCGCACTGTTTTAATTTCCTTGGTAAAAATATAGAAAATGTTTTGTATTTTTATTGTGATTTTTTTGTTAGAACTATTAAACGTATAAAACGCAACATAAATATTGCATAAATTTTCAGCACAATTTTAGCTATAATATTCGAAATAATTTTGGTATGTATAAAACTGCTCTAAGATGAAAAATATGGACGACTTTTCAATACGAGTATGATTTGCAAAATCATTAAGCTCGTGTTGATAGTATTCTATATCCCTAGTAACAATTAATCATTTTATGGCTAATAAAATGCCTCCGGGGTCTTAATAACCTAATAAAACTAAGCACATGTTATTGTTATTTTTGGATATAAAATTTGTTATTGCCGTCATTAAGATCATTTTTTTTGATAAAAATATTTGTTTTACGTGTTTTTAATTGATAAATTGTAACGTTAAAAAACATATATACAGTGTTTTCTAATTGAATGTCAATATTTAAGGGGTCGATTTTTGGGTCCATTTTAAGAAGAAAACTTCATATGAACGTATGTCCTAAACGTCTTAACTTTTGAGATACGGGGTGGTAAATTTTTAAAAATAAATCATTTATGATTAATATCTGTAATACAACTTTAGATATTTTAATAAAATTTGGCATACATGAACTATGTATCAAGAACCATGTTTTAGTGTTCAACATTTTTTTTACTTCCACCAGTGACGTTCATACGGAATTTGACGTGCCTATTTAGGCAGACAATGATCGTACGCCGCTGACTTCTCTTAAAATAAAAATTGTTTTTTTTTCAATCCGATGCACGGTTTACCCCTAAAAAAATTAAAAATCGTTTCTCTGCAGGTGAATTTTTATTCCCATTTTTATTTTTTATTTTTTTAATCCGACGAACGGATTTCACCTAGAAGAATTAAATTTAGATATTTCTGTGCATGGTGATATTTTTAAAATCATGGAGAAAAAAAAATAAGTAATTAACTTTGCTTAGAAATGATTGGGGATTTTAAAAATAATTTTTATTTTAAGAGAAATCAGTGACGTAGCATCAATGTCTGCCAATATAGGCAGGTCAAATTCCGTATGAACGCCACTGGTGGATATTTAAAAAATGTGGTACCCTAAAAATGCTACTGGATACATAGTATAGTTCTGTACAGTACAACAGTTGTATCGTGTAAACCTGCCTGCAATATCCAGTATTTCAAAAAAAAGTTGTACAAGAATATACAAATATACATTATTTTTTAAAATCATATAATGGGGTCAATCCATTTTAAATTATTTCTTATAAATTAATTTTATTTTTAAAAAATAACAGCAAATATATTTATAAAATCACAAAATTTAACAATGAATGATCTATAACAAATTTTAAATTAATTAATTTAGAAAAAAAATATGTAAACAACATGTGTAACAATTAAAAAACAGTAATATCTAATATTTTGTCATAGCACCGTTTCTTTCTAAAATTTTATTAAGCCTACGGGGTATGGAAGAATAAAGGTTTGCGCTTAACAGAGGATCATCACTTAACTCATCCCATGTTTGTTCAATAAAATTTATCAACTTGTCTCTATTTTGTGGTTTTTTGTGGACATTTATATCGTATATTTTTTTAGTCATCATGCCCCACACGTTTTCAATTATATTGACATCAGGACATTTTGCAGGCCACACCATAGTTTTAACATTGTTTGTTGCAAACCACTCTTTTATTATTTGGGCATTATGGACGGGACAATTATCTTGCTGCAGTATAAAATTGTTTTCGGGGAAATTATGTCCAACACTAGGCAACATCACATTTTTCAAAATATGTTTATATGTGATTGCGTCAAATCTTTCATTTAAAATCCAACACACACCCAGTCCATGTCTACTTCTAATCTTCCAGATCGATCAGAATTGTTAATATATTCTTCATTGTATCTAGTTTTATTTGGTCTGTATACTCTGATATGTCTGTTGGAAGTTGATTGGAACACTTTTTCATCAGTGAACACCACATTATTCCAATTTTCCCTTAGAATATTGTTGAGGGCAAAAATTATTCTGCCCTGCTTATGTTCATTACTTAGAACTAATTTCTTTGCAGCAACATAATTTTTAAGATGTGAGTTTTTAATCCTCCGACAGGCCGTTGGTCGAGATCCTGGGAAATTCGTTCGTTCTATAGCATTTAGAGCAACTTGAAATGGATTGGCTTGTAAATACCTTATAAGGATATCGTCTTCTTCATGGGTAGATATTCTAGGTCTACCTGTTGGTTTCTTTTTCTCCAGCGTTCCTACAATTTCCTATCGACACGTTTTATTTTTTGGGTAATTGTCTCGAAAGTTGCCTCCTCTTCGATTTTGACCAAATTTGGTATACGGGGGTTTTTTGGGGCGCTGATTACGAATCTGCAAAAAATTTTTTTCGGCAACGTTTCGTTTACGGGATATTCGTCATCAAAGTTAAAAATCAAACCAACCTAATTTTCACTATATTCCCCCTTCTTTTTGTACAGAATTCTTGATTATTACACTAAAGTGGCATACAATATTTAATAAACACCTTTTAAAACCTTGTATTTTTATTTATTTTACACCTTTTTTCCATTAAATTGCGAACTTTCAAGTTCAAGGGCAGCAGTCACATTTGTTTACAAAAAGGCTAGTGTATACATGGTTGCCTACACGTTGCGGCGTGTAAAAGTGTAGGTTTGCAATTAAATGGGAAAAAAATGTAAAATTAATATAAAAACAAGTTTTTAAAAGGTGTTTGTGAAATATTGTGTACCAATTTGGTGTAAAAATCAAGAATTCTGTGCAAAAAGAAGGAGGAATAGTGTAAATAAGGTTAGTTTAATTTTCAACTTTGATGATGAATATTTTGAAAACGAAACGTTGCCGAAAAAAATTTGCAGATTCGTAATCAGCGCCCCAAAAACCCCGTATCCAAATTTGGTCAAATCGAGAGAGCTTTCGAGACAATTACCATTTTTTGCACTGTATTTTTACTGGTATTCATAATATGGGCGACATCTCTAATCGGTATGCCATCTTGCATGTGGGCAATTACTTGAGCTCTTTGAATAGAATTAAGTTGTGCCATATTGTTCCAATAAAAAATCAAAAACTTTTCTTGTCAAAAACCGACTAATCAATGTCAGTGACAACTTTAAAGACATTTATAAAACCCTGAATAGGCCTTTTCATCATGTGACAAGCGCATGCGCAGTCGCCATGTTGAAATGGCGGCAATTCAAAAGTTTCGTACTGTTTTGATCGACAATGGCTGGGAATGCAGTATTATCTCCCCAATTAAATCATTTACTGGAAAAAATCGTGGATGGTGCTTCACTGATTTATAATTCAGTTGAAGCCCATAATTATACGCAATTAAAAAGGTAGCTTAAATGTCATGGACGTCTTTAAAAAGGAAAAAGAAGTGAGCTGATTGACAGGTTAGGCATCATTACTTCTTTACTATACAAAAAGTATCTATAATTTTATTCTGATTAGGCCTACCACATATATACAATTGTTATATTGATTAAATTGTATTGTATTTAAATGATTTATAGCGTGTATCACTCTTACATACTCCATAACAACACCGCTTCTTCGTTCCTTTTCGTACTGATATCATTAAAATAATCGATTAAAAAAACCTATTTGCTAATTAAGGCACTTTTTTCTTTATTTTCGTATTTCTTTTCTTCAATAACTATACTTTCTTTAGTATTTTTTTATTACTTTATGTGTTTACAGGCCTTTTATATGCTTGTTTACAAAAAACAGTACGAAAAAATTTTGGCAGAACCGACGCATGCGCACAAAAAAAATTTGATGAAAAGGCCTATTACACTAGCCTAAAATAGATGTACAACACTTTTATGAGCAGAACTGTACATGTATGCCAAAATTCATTTAAATATCTAAAGTGGTTTTACAGATATTTAAAAAAAATGATTTATTTTAGAAAATTTTACCACCCTGCATTTCAGAAGTGACCCAAAAATCGCCCACGTAAATATTAATATTCAATTAGAAAACACCCTGTTTATCATTGTAAAAATGTAATAAATAAAATTATTTTCAACACGTGAATATGCACTTAAGATAGAGGAAAGAAACTGTGTCTTTTAAATTTGTCTTTTTTGCAAAATTAACATCTTTTTAATTTTTATTGAGCTTTAACTAAACCAATATAATTTTCATCTTCTACATTATAAAGGATATATCTGCATGACTTATTGAAATAACTAATAATTTAAACCCATGTTAAAAGTGTGTATCATTGCTTGGAGAAAAATACATTGCCATTTTTATTTTTTAGATTCCAAGATGTTGAAAGTGATAGTAATATAGAAGTAGAACCCACAGAAGAAGCCAATAATAACAGTATGTACCAGGAAAATCTAGAAACGTTTCCAGATAACGCAATGGTGAATTAAAACATAAACCTCAATTAACTGGAATTCAAATGATAGCGCCTGCTGTTAACAGGTTTAAAATAGGCATGCAGTTAACCGCCTTTTAGATAGCTGCTGCTTAACTAGAACTGATAAATCAGGTCTTAAAGTGGCTCACAATACAAAGTATTTGCCTTTATTTTTATTGTTTCGACAAGAAACCCTAATGAACAGTTCAAACATTGACACAGGTCAATCAAGAGCAGAGGCGAAATATAGTGATGATACCTTTTGAGTTGACTAAACCATTATCACACAAATTGTATTTGCGTAAGACTTTATTTCGTTTTCCAGCAAAATCACTAGCCTTTGAATTTGCTTTTGGTTAAAATACGATTATGTTATAAAAAAGGTTAATTTTCTAACCTCTTTATCGAATTTGTGACTGTAAAATTACTTAATGTTGGTTGTGATCCCCTTTAATTGTTAATGTAAAGTCCGCCGAGTCAATTCAATCTTTAAAAGTTAAAGTGGTTAAATGTTACCCATTTACGCTTACAGATTATTCCTTGTCAAATCAACAAAATAATGAAAATATTTTTCACTTAATGTTCGCTACACAGTACAGAGTAATGGATTACACATATCATAATTATTGTACCGGAACATGTAAACTGCCTCCCGATAAAAGAAGGCTCAAAAGTAACATGTAAACTACACTTACAAACTCGGTTCGGGTTAATAAATTATAATATCTAATACAATTTTATTATTATAACCGGAACTAAGAACAACGATTTGGACTTCTTGTCTGTGCAAGTCCACCGCCAGTTTATTGATAATAATGTATTCATTTTAGATTTAATTGCGGCGAAATTTATAATTTTTTTAAACTGCTGCCATATTATAACTGTATATGAGTACATAAAATAAACGACTCTCCCGCCCCACCCCCTACAACCGGCTTCCCCCTCCCGCCCTTGAAATATGTCCAGTTTTACAACTTTTCTCAATGTTCAGTAAAACTACACTAGCTAGGACAAATTAGTCTAGGACTAAATTGTTAATTACTAAAAACCTACAAATAGCTCTAACATTTATTTTGATACGGGTTATAGTTTCCAAAGTATGCTGCGTCAAAGTTGATTGAAAATCTGCACTTAGCAAAAATAAAACATTTTATACACAGTAAACAATAATATTTATTATTTCTTGCGAGAGATAAGTTTATTATAATTTAAAACAAATCAGTATCGTCATTATTATCTTCTGAAGTTTTATTGAAGCAAGTGAGGTCCTAACCCTATATGCACATGGTGGAGCAACGCAATCCAACTCTTACACATCCACATCTTTTTTCACTCTTTTTTGCAGCTACTATTTTAAGTATCGACTGTAGAGCTGGTGACTTTGTGGTGTATACGAGGGATAAAAAGTTATTATTCTTTTTCCAGTCCCAGTTTTCTCGGTTCAATGCGTTTCCTCGCCATAATTGAACTTGACGAAAAGTACGCATTAAATGCTGACGAGCTGCGGCTTGAGAAGGTGGTAGCTTTAATAATATTACGGTATTCGTCCTCAGACCAATATAATTGTTGGATGTACCGTAACTCGTTCAAACTTTTTTCGCTTTGCTTAGCCCCATAAAGGGCAAAATAAATCGTTCTCCTGCTTCTACTAGTTCCTCGTATGTGGCATCTGGATTATTGAAAATATTTATCGTACCTTGCAAGTCGGTTTTTTTTTAACTGAGCAGAATAAACTGACCTTTTCTTTGTCGTAGAATACTAATGTAGTATCGCAACCACTTATTGCATGCAGAAAGAGGATCGATTTCCTGCAATTTTTGACTACATCTCCATCAATTAAGCATCGAGTGCTGTAGATCCTCTTCTTGACAGTTTCTTGACTTTCCTTTAGCAAAAATATATTCTTGTTTAGTGGAGTAAGACCCAGTAAAAGTACCAACAGATCTATATCTTGCCCAACCACTACGACATTCTCGTTTCTTTTGGCTTCTTTTATTGCAGTGTGCAAAATGAATCTTTCTTTATTTTTTATAATGCTCAAGAAGCTTGCTTTTGTTTCCGTTATACGACTGTGCTTTAAAAGTCGATTTCTGGACAAGTAATTAACAATTCAGTCCTAGACTCATTTGTCCTAGCTAGTGTAGTTTTTTAGAAAATTGAGAAAATCTGTAAAACCGGGCACATTTCAAGCGAGGAAGGGGAGGGGGGCGGATTAATAAAAGCCATTTAATGCGCAAGTCTAGCGAACGCGTTAACGTGATGATCTCATCATTAGTGGCTTATTAATTCCCGAGTTAGTTACATTTATTCGGCAATAGTTTTCTTATTAAATTTAAAAAATCATTATTTCTCTTAAATTTTTTTGGGGTTTTAGGCAATTAACCTGACAAATGTAATGGTTGTTATTTGAATGACAAGATTATAAAGTGACTCAGCTGTTTGTTTTGTGTATATTTAGTTGCTATACTATAATAGTTTATTAATAGAAAATCATGCATTATTGAAGGCTGTTAATGAATGATTTAATAACGTAATTATAAACATAACAGGTTTATTTTTAATTTGTTGACTTGACATGGAATAATTTAAATGTGACGTTTGTCTCTAAACATTCCAGCTAGTATACTTAAGTTTTTAAAAAAGACCATTCCATTTTATGGTAGTTTATAGTTTTTAGATAGGTCAATTTAGCTAGTAAAGAATGCTATATGTGTTAAAAATTAAATATATATTTAAAAGAGTATATATGTATATCTAAGCCCAGAAAAATTTATATTATACAGGGTATGTGTGATTGAATTAGGGAAAAATATTGGAAGTTTAACGAAGCGAATTTGTTTGTTTGCACAATCAAAACTTATAAATAGGACATCGATGTATTTCAATGTGTTAAGGCCTAAAATATAGTGTCTAGTTTTTCTTTGTACAAAATATATTACAGATCAGATTTAATAAGCTATACTAAGCGAAAACAATTCCAAAACTACAATAAAAACACAAAAATAGGTTATAAAAAATAGTTCGAAGGCGCTTCTGAGCTAATCTGTTTTTAAGCTTTAATGTGGCTCAATACAAAG
Organism: Listronotus oregonensis; assembly: GCA_019359885.1. Classification (NCBI taxonomy): domain Eukaryota; kingdom Metazoa; phylum Arthropoda; class Insecta; order Coleoptera; family Curculionidae; genus Listronotus; species Listronotus oregonensis. Next base: position 226,269 of record JAHBCN010000190.1, read on the forward strand.
TAATTAAAATTTAGCGTTCTGTTAAATATTATCATCTGACATATATCTAGAAAGCCGCAAAACTACTAGTTAAAACTAATTTTAATCATTTATTTAAACATCCGCTTTTAGCTTTTGTATGTATACTCCTTTTTCCAAACGATCCCATAATGAATAAATAAATTGTTGCCTGATCTCTTTTTTACAAGTTGGTCAATAAATAAGGTTTGTGTTTCTTAATGTAATTATCTTTAATTAAAGGATAAAGCACTAAAATACAAAACTGTTTCAAAACGTATCTATAAATGTATTTTCTAAAGGACCACATTATGTCATATCGCACAACATTTTAACAAATCTAAAGATGTTTCCTTGCCAAAACTGAAAATAAATTGAATAAAGTCTGAAATATTTGCAGAAAAGTAGAAGTTAGATAAATGTATTTTATAAAATATATGTTTACTTTGAGCTTAAGTCCGATATTGTATTAGAATGAAAACTTATACATAAAATATTTATTTACTTCAGATATTTTGTTTCTAACGGAGTCCATATTGTATAAACTAAGTCATTTAAAAAAATATGTAAGTTTTTGAAATAATGTGTATATTATAGGGTTAGAAGCTTTTTATTATAATAAAGGAGTTTTAAGCTACTAAAATTAAACACTGGTTTTCAAAAATACGCCTTTCAAAACTAATAAAAATTTATCTTTGGCTTCCGTATAAGACAATAAATGTCTTAACAAGAAAATCTTCGTTTCCTTGAAAGTTTTAGACAATATTATGGTTTCAATAACACTAAAATCTTAAACTTCCATTGTCTTTATTTGTTATTTGTTACACAACGTTTCGGTTAGTGATGTATCTACAACCGTTTTCAAGTGATAACTTATAAAAAATCTTACTTTAAAGCGCTGGTGCCTTAAACTGACATTTTAAAGCACTAGTGTTAAAAGTAAAGTGTCAAATTTTGAAAGGTAACGTCAACGTTTATTTATTTACTAGCATTTATATTAATTGTACAATTCAACAACTTGAAAAACAAATTCCTTCCACAGTTCTAGCATTCTCCGTAGTTGAGGTGGATTGAACAGAAAAAACCGTATTCTCAATCGACGTTGAGGCACTATCTGCTGCTCTTGTTTTCACTGTAAGTAGTTTTCTGGCAATAGAGTTTTTATTTTCCAAGGAATTTTCGATGTATCCCTCAGCAACGGTAGAGGATTTCCAACCCCCATGCCTTTTAACTGTTAATTTGCTCCGCATCGCAGTAACGTAAGAATGGCAAAACAAAGTTTGAGGATCGGATTTGGAAGCTGCAGAAATCTTGCTATAGCAGCAGGGATATTTCCAAAAGAGTTAATTTCGACGGGATTTCTGGTACATTTACCCTTCGCGTATTTTAGGAATAGTCTCCGATGTCCTACATTTGCTGGACAAAGAGCCATATACTTTCGATAATAATCCAAATAAAAACTTTCAACGATAGTGAAATTTCGTGGTACCTTGGTTTTAGTATCTCGTATGTGAATCATCAATAAAGTGCCCATATCTTCCAAGTCGTCAAGAGTCAACTGACAAAGGTCCTCCCTGCAAAAGGCACCAAAAATTCCCAAAATGGTAACTACTTTCATCAGAAGGTATTTATCATCAGGTGCACAGTTCAGAAACTGGTCAATTTGCGCTTTTATCAGAATCTTTAATTCTTTGGGCTCGTATCCCTCTCCTTGGCGCTTTAAATATGCGATAGGCTTAAAAAATTTACTGATATCCACGTCATTGTTTTTGCGTAGCATAGCTCAGATCATTGAATAAGTCGACCATAAAAATGATGCTTTTCAAATCTTCGCTTTTTCCTCAAAATACGCAAGGAATATATTTTCGGTATATTTTCCAGCAACATCTTTCTCCTTACACCAATTCATAAACTTATTGTAGGCAATATTATATTGTATACGAGATTTCCTGGGCAGCAAATCCAGCGATGCTCTACTGGCCGCTTCATCTATCTCTTTAAATGGATCGATGCAACCAATACTTTCTCCTACATTTTCTTTCATGACAAGTTGATTTTAAGTAAAAACTAAAACAAGCTAAAACTGACACGATGTATTAAATTTAAAGTAAACATGCCGTAACCAACCAGCATCAACAACGGTTGTTAGAATTCATTAATAAATGCCAACTTCAATAATTTTTATATACGATGCTAGGTAAAACTATAACTTCCAATTTTTAAATAATTTAATTGTTAACTGTATTATTGCGTTTGCAGAAAAAAATATTGTATGATATTTGTGTTAAAAGTACGTTTTAAGGGACTCATATGAGTTGCAGAACTCGCTTCGCTCATTCTGCTTCAACTTTCACATTCGTGCCTTAAAATTGTACTTTTAACACTTATATCATAAATAACTATTATCCGTCAAATTTTACTGCAGGCTAATTAAATAATTACTCAACTGTTTAATTTTTCCAAAAAGGAGAGAGAAGTGTAAAAGTAAAGTTTATCTTATTTTTACAATTTCAATTTAACGGATTTTACAGCTGTAATCCCTATAATCAAAGTTAATAGGACTATTCTTTAATAAATGTACAACATAACCAATCCCTAATAAAATATTGAAAACCAGCTGTTAGTGGCAAAATTATTATTTTTAATGGCTAAGAGCCGTTTTACCATACGAGAATTCTAATGAAATTTATGGCGAAAATTTTCTGAAAAATTTTGATAAGTTTTCACAAAATTTTTGGGAGAAGTAAAGTAATTTTCTGTTTGATACTTATTACACTTTTCAGATAAACTACTGCTATAATTCATGTAATATTCATGCGCAGAAACGCTAATTTTGTTAACAGCTGTCAATAAATTAGCATAACATAAGCTAGAAAGGTAGAAAATTTATAAACAGAAAAAAGTTATTTTCATTCTTTACATTATGTGACAACGATATAAAACATATCAAGAATTTAGATAAAAAGATCTAGGCTTAGGTTTCCATTTATAAAAAAAGGGTAAATGATAAGAAAAATCCCAATGGACATAAAAGTGACTACAACAAACGTCACAAAGGGGTACATGAGCTCTTCTATTTACACAGAAAATATATGTGATCGACATAAGTTACTTTTAATGTGGACATCAATTTTAGTTATAATTATTAAACATATAAACAATTTTTGGGCAATACTTTTCGGAATAATTCTAGTATATATAAAACGGCTCTGAAACATCCTAATTATTTTTAAGAAAACCCATGTCAAAAATTGTTAATTTATTATTTTTATATGTTTTGTTTGTTTTAGTTAATTTTTTGTAGAATAGTGCAGTTAATAAAGAGATTATCTAAAAAAATACCGGCTATATAATCCAAACATTGTAAATAGAGGCGTTTATATAGCGTATTTTTTAAATGTAGTTAAAACAATTTAGCATTTAGAATTAGTTATAGTTTATAAAAAATATGTTGTGAAGTTACCTGAAGAAAATTATAAAGGGTATCTTATGAATACTCAATCAAGCTCAAGTAGTATAGGGTAAATATGTCCTATAACAGCAGACTAAAGAAATGTCATCTTTTGGAACAAAATTGTTTTGAATTGGACATGAAAAATCAATTGGTTTTAAAGTACATCAGATTTTTTTTGCTTGGATTTAATAAAACTCCCGTTAATGTGTTTTATTACTTTTCGTAACGAGTAAAAAGTAGTTTTTCACTATAAACCATATAGGTTTTCATTTCTAGAATATACTTTTACAAGTTAAATATACCCAAAATACATTCCTACATTTTAGTAGTGATTAGTTTAACCTTCTAAAATATTATTTACCTTCATACCAATCCCAGCAAATGCCAAAAACAAACCTGTGCAAACCGAAATCTTCTTAATCAACAATATAGTTCTCAAGAGGTAGGGTTCTTTGTGAATAGATCCATTAATAAAATTAAACTCAAAAATTAAAGCAGAATCCAACAGAATATAGTTGAAAAAACAATTTACCTATTTTGTTCCTAGTCTAGCTGCACGTATACCCAATACTAAACTTATTTTATGGGTATGGGAAAATGTACCAAAAGAAATATAATATTTAATTTAACCAATAAATCTTGGGCGCGCTAATTAAATAAAGAATATTGGTATCTAGAGGTTTTCCCAAATACCTTTCTTTAAAAATTCAGTTAGGTCCCAGTATAAAGATTTATTTTTATAACTCAAAACCCTGTAAAAAACCAAACACAACTTAAATACCATTAACTGGCATTTTATAAACTTGACATCTCGTTGCCGTTGCTGTTACGGTGCTGTTGTGTACTCATGTACTGTTGCCGCTGCTTAATTGTTTAATTTATAAACTTGATGTTGGCGTTCCAAACTTGAATGTCAGTGTCACTTAACACTGAACCCCTTTTCAATTTTGTTGATGTTTATGTACTCTCTGGTTTCTGCTTAATAACAATTATTTAAACGTCTAAAAATAAAGCCTGACAAAATTAATATTAAAACGTATCAACAGCGCATGACCATGGCTCAAAGAAGCAATTTCTTTGGTCGATTACGAACGTCAGCGAACAACTAGCTTCAAAAGATAAATCTGAACTGCGAACCACATCGACGACGTCTTTTATAAATGGTTTAGGTTTAACTTGCAAACGGGAACATAAACGGCAGCAAAAACGGGAACTTTAAGTTTATAAAGCGACTTTGGAACTTAGTTTAACTAAATATTTCTTTTGGTATGTTGTCTAATAGCAAAGATAATCGCATGTCACACCTGTGTGCGCGTAAACGCATTGGTTATAATTGGTTAAAGTGGGTAAATTTGACGATAGTTTTACGTTAAGTAAATAACAAGAAATAAAAGGTTTTCTTTCAAGCAACAAGAAAACACTACTTCAGATTGTATGTAGTTATACACGTGCAAAATGTTTACTTGTATCTGTTCTTTATTACATTTAATAGATTATTGGCTACGTACGTGAGATTTTCTTTGGTAATAAACATGGCAAGTCCCAAACAAAATGTGATAGTAGAAAAAAACTTTGAAAAGTTTTTTTAGTTTATAAATCCTATAAAGTATATTATATATATTTTATGATGTGTCTATTAAAGTTTAAGCACTGTATTCTTATATTTAAAATATTTCTAAGAAGGATGTATACATTATATTGATTATGGTAGACAGAGAAGAATATATATTCCTAAATTCATTTAATGATTTATTAATTGATGTATATGAATACCTATTAAATATATGATGTCAAATTGTTAGTAGCAAAGTAAGTAAAGTCTTTTATTTTTCCTTAAAAACAGCGAATGAATAAACGACTAGAAATAGGGTTATTAATTCTTTAAAATCTGAGCCCTTTAAAAAAATATATTTCAAGCAGGATGGTCGTTAAGGCCGGTTTTTGGCCCTAACAGAAAATTATTGTAATGGCTTGGACTAAATTTTATAAACCGTTAGAAGTAATTAAAAATTAATTCCAGCCTAAACGAAAGCACTCCCCTCTACGCATACACTCTCCAACTGAATATATTGAATAGAATTACATGTGAAAAATAGATAAAATAACGATTATATATTTGATAATTGACACACTTCCATGAACCATCGTGCCGAAAAAAAAACTGGGACATTAAAATTTAGGTAGGGAATTGTCTCCTGGTCTATTATAGTAGATCGCATTCCTTGGGTATGGTATGCATATTTAAGCATTATGAATTTTCGAGTCTTAATATACATATTTAAATAATAATATTGATACAAAACATTTTTATTTTTCGATATTTATTTTTATTTTGAACACATTTTATAAATAAACCAAAACTAACTAATATTATCTTTTTTGATGATATGGAATAAAAATTTATTAATACTTAGTAAGCGCACCGTTGTTATCAACTACAGCTTGCAAACGTCGTGGCATACTTAAAATTAAGTTTCTGGTATATTCTTCGGTTATTTGTTCCCATGCGTCATCTATCTTTAGGCGTAATTAATTCTGATTTTTAGGCCTAAAGTTATCTTTATACATATATTTTGCCATTTTACCCCAAACGTTTTCAATTGGGTTGATATCGGGGCTTTTCGAGGGCCACGGTAAAACTTGAATTCGTCTTTCGTCTAGATAGTTTTGAACTATACGGGCTGTATGTATAGGAGCATTATCATGTTGGAAGATAAAATCTTGCCCATAGACTACACCAACCGATGGCATCATAACATTGTTCAGGATATTGCAATATCCTAAGGCATCAAGCCTTCCCTGCACTATTTGACAAACGCCTGGTCCTCTAAAACTAATCCAGGCCCATACGTTTGTACTAAAACGTCCACTTTGATTAGTCTTATGTGTATATATTTCCTCATATCTGGTATTAGAAGGCCAGTAAACGCGGATTTTGCCATTATTGCACGATTGAAAGGTTTTTTCATCCGAAAATATTACCGTTTCTCATATGTTGTTTTGGTGTGCATATTGATGGGCAAATTCTAATCTTCTCTGTTTGTTTCCTTCAGTCAAAAATATTTTATTTGTTGCACAGCAACTTTTAATTTTCGAATTTCTTATCCTACTACGAGTTGTATTAGCAGAACCATGAAAATGCGTGTCTTCTTTCGCCTTTATTGCTGTTTCAAACGGATTGTTTCTTAGAAAGCCAACTAACTCTCTATCTTGAATGTCGTTTGAAATTTTTGGTCGACCAGAACCTGGATTTCTTACAATAGCTCCATATTCTGCAATTTTTGCCTTAGCTAAGGAAACGGTATTTTTACTAATGCCCAATTCTTCTGCGATTCTTCTTATACGAACTCCATCCATCACACGAGTGTATATTATCGCTTTTTGTTGAGGAGATAATGCGGGCATTTTGAAAGAACGATTTTGTTGACGCGGCTGTCACAAAATTAAATTAACTTTGACAACATCAAAATATATTATTCTAATAGACCAAGAGATTTAGGAGATTTTGCTGTCCCAGTTTTTTTTCGGCACGATGGTACTACATTCATTCAGAATGCAGTTTTCACATTTTTATCCTACCAAAAACATGAAAAGTGCCCTCAATAAGCATTAAAAAAGAAATAGTTAATATTTTAACATAAGTAATCTCATGGATATAATTACTTATAGAGTAATATAAGGTTATTTGATTTTTTAATTATTTCTGATGTTTCAGAAATTAACGTTATATTATTCCATAGGTATTTCTATCCACGACACTAATTACGTTAAAATATTAAGCCTTTCTGAAGGATTTATTCTTGTTTTGTACACTCGCGTTTCATACACCTCAAAAATATCCCCCAAATATTCTTATTTATATATAAAACAAAAACTGCTGTAGGTGCCTGTCTCTGATGGTTCATAAAATATGGTAAAATGAAATAAAACTAATTTTATAACTAAATATCAAAATATTTCTTGCTCACATATGAGAGGCAGAAATATAAAATATTTTATTGAATATTAGTGGTATCAAAATAATCCAATAATGTATGTTTTAACTATCTACCTAAATGGAAAAGTTTACTGTTCATACTTTTAGTAATTTATCACATCTAAAATATAATAGGGGAATATAAAAAACCGCTTTAACTAACCAGAACTAATCATGATCGCCCAGAACTGAGGGCTTCTGAGTTTGTCTGAATTATCCCTTCGTTTAATTAAGCCATTGCAGAATTGCGGCCTAAACGAAAAAGTTTACTGTTCCTACTTTTAGTAATTTATCATAATCTAAAATATAATTGGGGAAATTTAACTAACCAGTACTAACCATGACCGACCAGAGCTAACGGCTTTTGAATTTGTCTAAATTATCCCTACCTAGAAGTTATTAACAAAATTTTAATAATTTTCATTATGGTATTCATTGGTTGGTTATTTGGATCGTCACAATGATAGGTGTATGAAACGAAAAGCATAAAATAGATTAAATAATTCAGTGTACGAAACGAGAATATTTCAGGTTAATTTCTGAAGTGTACGAAACCAGAAAACACCAGCTACACCCTCTGATGCTGCCTACTAAGGCTACTTTTTATGATTTTGTAGGATAAAAATAGGAAAACAGGATTCTGTATGAACGTAGTACATAAAAGTGTGCCAATTATCAAAGACTTATTCGTATTAAATCTATTTTTTGCATGTTAATCTATTTTATATATTCATTTGCCCTATACAGGGTGTTTCAAATTTGACTCTCACCATTGGGATCTCGGAAACGGTAAGAGATATAAAAAAGTTTAACTTGGGGCAAAGTTGCGTATAGGAGGCCTATAATACACCGTTAAAAAATTGAAATAATCTTTTGTACTTTCGGAAATATTGCAAAAAAATTAAATATTTGATTTTTGTTTTTATTTTTTACAAGTTTATTTGAAAAGACAGAAATGATCACCCTAGGACGGCGATTTACGACCCTAGGATAATTAGAGCACACCCACTGTCACATCTCTCCACATCAGACCTAACTGCAGTCAAGTTGGAGTATCGTGGATGGGCAAACCAAAGCAGTGGTCCTAGCATCAGCGTACCTCCCACACCACGCAGTTATCCCACCACCCAGTAAAGAAATGGAGGACCTGGTGAAGCACTGCCAAACTCAGAATATGGAGCTGGTGATTGGATGTGACTCTAACGCACATCACATCAACTGGGGCAGTCAGGACACAAACCCCAGAGGTAAGTCTCTATATGATTATATTATAGGTTGTAACCTTAGTATTCTGAACCGAGGAACTACACCTACATTTGTAAACTCTCGGAGTCAAACCTTAATAGATATAACGCTAAGTACAGATGATATATCCAACGTAATCCGGAAATGGCAGGTATTTGACGAAACCTCAATGTCAGACCACCGCTGGATAACTTTCGAAATAGACTCAGCTTTCTCAACCACAAGGCTATCGCACGACCCCAGAAAGACCGATAAGGCATTATATATGCTACGGTTAGATGGGGCTCTGCGGGATATCGAGGTTAAAACACCCAACAACAATGGCGAACTGGACAGCTACGTTATGGCTATCAATGATGCTATTGTTGGAACGTACAAAAGCGTCTGTCCCCTGAGGATGTACCATGATAATGGCGGCACCTCTAGTTGGTGGTGCCAAGAATTGGAACACCTCAGGGCAGCAGCTAGGAGAGCTTTCAATAAGACTAAAACTACGAATCAGGACGAAGGACTGGGACCAATATAGGATCCACTTCGTCAGACAAAAACAGAGAGCAGCCTGGAGAGCTTACTGCGAGGAGATAGAAGATTACTCTGAGGCAGCTAGGCTACAGAAGGCTCTCAACAAAGACCCATACCGAGAAGTAGGTAGACTAATAAAGGAGGATGGCACACATACAGCCAACCTCCAAGAGAGTACTGAGCTTTTAATGGCTACGCACTTTCTCGATTCCACTACCGTAGTATCAGCGGACTGGACAGAGGAAGAACACAAACCCTCCGATGGGACTGGCAGGTTGCCATACAGATAGTTAATGAGGAAAAAACAGGGTGGGCAATTTCCGGCTTCTCCCCCTTCAAATCACCAGGCCCTGACGGCATATGTCCAGCCCTACTACAGTGGGGACTGGACACACTGATGCCGCACCTGGTTGGAATTTTCAGGTCATCTTTGGCCTTGAGATACATTCCGAAGGCATGGAGAGAGGTTAGAGTTGTCTTCTTACCCAAACCCGGGAGGATGGACTACTCCACCCCAAATCCTACCGACCAATTAGCCTCTCCTCGTTTTCTCTGAAAGCGCTGGAGCGACTATGCGAAAGGTTCATCAGGGACGTAGTGCTCCAAGGCAGACCACTTCACCCAAATCAGCATGCGTACACCACAGGCAGATCAACTGATACGGCGCTTCACCGAGTGGCGGGTCGTATAGAAAGTTCTCTGGACAACAAAGAGTCCACCTTGGGCGTATTCATTGATATAGATGGCGCGTTTGACAAAACGACCTTCCCAAAAATTCTACATTCGCTTTCTGCCAGGAATACCCCTGAAAAAGTTAGCGGATGGATCTTCAATATGCTCTCAAAAAGAGAGATACAGATTAGTGTAGAGGATTTCAAGATCCGATCCCCACTAAGCAAAGAACATCTTGAGCACGTTTTGTAACGTTATTTAAAAGTAACTGTGATAACGTTTCTTTTTAAACGTTATTTTGTCATGTCTGTTTAGTTAAAAGTTAACATATCGACCTCGTTTGCTTAAATGTACCCCGCACAGAGATTGTTACAATTTCTAACAACGACGCGAAGTTTACAAAGAAAGACTTATTAGCTTTAGTATTGGTACATAACATTACTATATTTTAAAAACAATTCTGTTTTTTGTGTTGTAAATTTAAAGTTTTTTCTTGTTATATTAAAAGGAAATATGGATGGGAAAGTAAGTATATTACACTTTAGTTTTTATGTATGTAGGTATATAGATAAACTGACCAAAAATCACAATTTTGAAGGTCAGGTTTTTAAGCCATAGGTCTAGAAAATCCAGCATTAGTCTTGGGGTAATAAGCCAGGATTTAGTTTCGGGAGGTACCTTCCATTCCCTAGATACATATAAATTAAAGAAAGTATAGATTAAAATTTGATTGCTTTATACCTACCTACATAATACTAATTTATATTAAGACCGAAAAGTAGTGTTTTGCAGGTTGAGCAAAGGGGTTTCTGGAAGCTTGGCGAGATCTGCAAAACACTTGTTTTTCGTTTATGTAACGTACAATGTTTTTTTTTTTTTTTTTTGAACGAAACTATTTAAAAATAATAATAATAATATTTTAATGATCGAAAACAGGTCTATTTATCCGCTTGACATAGATTTGACACATATAACAATAAAAATAATTGAAGACACCCACAGTACCTACATTAGTACTAAGGCCTCAAGCCTTCGTGGATTGTCCAAAGATAAAAACAAAATTAACTGAAGTTCGTTTCCGTAACAACTATAAACTAAAACTGCTGTGCTGTAAATAAGCAGCTTATTTGAAATACTTCCGTTGATAAATTTTATCAAAGTTGTAACTTAAAGCATTTATTGTGATGTATTATATTTTGTAATTTTAAGGGTAATTATTTACAAGTGGGATCAACCCTATTTCTGGCCATAAAAAATAGATTAATTTATGGATCATCATATTTCTTTTTTAAGATTTTGTGTTTGATGATAGCGAAAATACCAAAAAATTAATATTTTAATTAAAAAATTAACTTTAAAAGTTCAAAAAATCGTTATTTTTGCAAATAATGTTAAATAACTTTTATTCTTATTGTCTTCAAGCTTATTTTTATTCTTTTTTTTTAATTTACGTTTAAAAACAAAGAATTACAAAAAAATGTTAAAATGAGTTTTGGTTAGTTTTTACAAATTTTTCGTTTTTTATGGACTTTTCAAAAAAATATAAATCAAAAACAAAGATAAAATAGAAAAATATGAAAACCAATATTTTCTTAAGTTTTAAAGGCATGAAAGCTATCAAAATCTTTATTTTTCCTTCTACGACATTTTTTATCATGCCGTAAAAACAAGCAGAATAAAAAATGTTAACTTTTCATCTAGATATGGCTAAAAATAGGGTTGACCCCACTTGTAAACAATTACCATTTTTAGAGGCCCTGATATTAGACAGTTGACACATTAATAATAATAATAATAACAGAATTATTAGAAAATTAATTATGAAATAAATTGTAGATGCAGTTCAGTCTGTTTTCAAATAACAACTAATCAGAAAGTGCATCGGCAGTTAAAAAGAGAGGCATAGGTTTAACATGCTCGAGTGAAGTAACTAGTATAACTGTAAGTAAAATTTTTGTAAAGGGATAAACTGAATTTTTATTTGGATTGTTAATCAAATAGAAGCAAAATAACAATATAGTATAAAGTTTTTAAATATTTTTTCAAAATTGGGTGGTTTATCAGTAGTTTACTCAACCATTTAGTAATGGCTAATCAAGTAGCTAATATTAGAGAAAATTCCGACTACGTTTTAAAAAAATTGTAGGCTTTTAAGCCATAACAAGGTTTTTATCCTTTATATAAGGAAAATAAAGTATCTATGACACTATCTGCAAATACAGCTTTTTTTGCCAACCTGCGATATAAAATTATCTTTTTAATTAATGAAGCAATTATGTCAGTAACCAAAAAATTTGGGGCAAATATTTTACAAAGTTTTCTTTTCCAGGTGCAACTAGGAGGAAAAATAGAACAGACTATGGATATTAAAAATATATGTACATACAGGTGATTTTTAATAAACATTTATAAATTATGTAGGTAGTTTTTAGACCTTGCACCTTTTTATTTTTTTTTAATATTACTCATATTAACACATCATAAATATTTAAGACTTTTTATATAGTAAATTAAGAAAGATCAACATTACCGTATGAACATTTTTATATAATAATATGAACTATTATACTTTGTGTAGATTTAGAAAATAAGTTTTCCTATTAAATAGTCTGTACACAAATTTGGGGAATATGAAAGGAGAGTTGTAAACATCAGATACTTTTATGAATAAATTTTTCCTTATAGTTCATATCAGCATTTTTTTTAATTGAAGATAGTCAGTTGTCACTGGTTGTATCTTGGAAACTATTGTATTATTTCGGGGTGGAAGAAAAAATGATAATCAAAATTAACAGGCGATTTATCACAACAATTTTTTGCATCCATATTTTTTCAGTGGCATCTTTAATAAAAAAGTGGACACAACATTTACTTTTATACATAAAAATGCTAAAACTTTGAGGTAAACAATGTTTTAATATTGTTAATTAAATAATAATTTCTTAAGGTTTTAATAAACGGTAGGGTATTATACAGTTTTAGTTTTACAAAACGTAAACACAAAGAATATTTAATCAAATCTTTTTTATTTGACCAGCAAAACTTTTAAAAAATATGTTTCACTTTGTCAGTGCTTTTTGCATAAAAGTAAATTTTCGCCCACTCTAGAAGTTTAACAGAAAATAATATATGCGGAAAGGAGTAAAAAATCGTTTAGTAATTTCCGTTATTGATTACTTTGATATCAACATTTGTATAAAAAGTGTGCCCCTTTTAAATGTACTTGGTATTCGAGGCAAGGTCACGATGGGATGTCTGCAGGGAGGTAGTTCTCTCGCCACTACTGTGGACCTTGGTTCTAGACAGCCTCATCGACCGCCTTAACAAGGAAAATCTCTAAACCATAGCAAACGCAGATGACTTGGTCATACTGTCCACAGGGAAATTCCAGAGCGTACTCTGCGAAAGGATGCAGACTGCCCTCAGGATAATAGAAAGATGGTGTGCCGATCACGCGCTATCCATCAACCCGAAAAAGACAGAGATGGTTCTCTTCACAAGAAAAAGGAGGATGGTGAACTTGAACGCCCCAAGACTCCTAAACACCCAACTGAGCTTCTCTACAGAGATGAAATACCTAGGGGTAATAACCTTTGATAGTAAGCTAACATGGAACTCCCACTTGAAGAAAAGACTCAAGAAAGCATACATTTCCTATGAGCAGTGTCGCCGGACCATAGGCAGAACCTGGGGAATGTCACCTAAAGTCACCCTATGGATCTACACGGCCATCATAAGACCTATGCTAACCTACGGTGCTATTGTCTCGGGGCAGAAAGCCCAACAGACGACAGTCATCCGAAAACTGGACCAAGTTCAGAGAATGGCTTGTCTCAACATCACTGGAGCCATGAGAACAACACCAACTAGGGCCATGGAGGTAATCCTAAACCTCACACCCCTTGACATATTCCTCAAGGAGGTTGTTGTGACGCTTATGCTGCGCCTCCGCACTGTTGGTATAATGCCCGATGTAGGAGTTGGCGCACAGAGACGTAGCTTGTGGATTGAGGCAATAGGTTCGCTTCCACTACTGCAAGCAAAAGTCGACTCTATTGCGCTATATTTTGTTTTTAACAAACCCTACAATATCGACATCAAGGGAGAATCGAACACAAACGTGGCAGGTGTAAACATCATCTACAAAGAAGGTACAGGATGTGGAATCTATTCTAGATCTCTAAACTTAAACATCAAATGGGCTATGGGTGAGTTGCCAAGTGTCCTCCAAACTGAGCTTACAGGCATAACCATAGCTGCAAAAGAAATAATCAGTAGGCACATCACTGATAAGGTCGTGCTTATCCATACGGATTGCAGATAGCACTACTAGCCCTGGAGGAGACCATGCTACACCTCAGGTCTGTACTAGAATGTCACCGTGCCCCGGATTTCTAGCAGGAACGTGGTCACCCTCTGCTGGACCAAAGGACACGCTCACTCCAAAGGCAACCGCATTGCTGACTCGTTGGCCAGGAAGGCTGCCGGGACAAAACCTTTGGACCCGAGCCCTCCCTAGGTCTGCCAGGGTCTGCGATAAAAGACCTAATCAAAAACCACTCTCATCAGCAGTTTACAAGACGATGGGATGAAACAGTAAACTGTAACTTTCCAGGGAGTTACTGAACTATCCTGATAGAGATACAAAGCTAAACATTACTTGGCAATGCCTAGGCGAACTCTCCGCCTAATCACGGAGTTCTGACCGGACATTGTCCATTACGAAAGCACCTTTTAGAATGGGTATAAATGACACGCCTCTATGTAGAGGTTGGAACAGGAAAACGAGACGATGGAGCACATCCGGACTGTCTCTGCACTCGTCCAAGAGAAGATCCATGCTGGGCGAGTATTGGCTTTCCTTGGCCGACATTAAGGAGATTCCCCTCGGCGACGTTCTCACCTACTTTAAATCAGTAGGATGGGCGGCGTACTGAGTGAGGAGTCCCCTTAGGGAGGAAGCACAACGGGCCTACCTAGGCCTAGGTGCCGTATTATCTATTGCCTCATCTTCAGATTCAGATCACCTTTTTTTAAATACGGCCTTAGATTTTTTATTTAATTTTTTTTGAACCCCTTGTTATTTCAATTACAAAACTGTATAACACTTAAAATTTATTTAACAAATATGGAACGCCCCTATAAGAAATCATGTGCGTTCCTTGTCTAACCCATTGTCTCCCCCATGGAAAATATGTTTATTTAACAGAAACATGTCAAGTCAATTGGTATTAAAACTACTTAAAAAAAGGAATGAACAATCAAAGGCCGTATTTAAAATAATAAAGATGATGATGGTTTAGCGAAAACGAAACGTTGTAAGAAATTTTTGACTTTACCAATAAATAAAGCGCAAAGAGTTTCAATAAAAATGAATTTTTAGATTTTATCTTCCCTTTGAAATAAACTCGTAAAAAAATAAATACGAAAACAAAAAATTTCAGTTTTTCACCTTATTTCCGAAAGTACAAAAGATAACTTTAATTTTTTAACGGTGTATTATTGGGCTTCCCTATATGCAACTTTGCCCCATTTAAACTTTCTCGTATCTCTTACCGTTTACCGATCCCAATGGTGAGAGTCGAATTTGAAACACCCTGTATATGTGCGAAATTGAAATATCGTGAATTTGGGGTTGAAAAGTGTATGCGAAAGGGGATTGCTTTCGTTTAGGCTGAAATTCATTTTTAATTACTTTTGACCTTTCATAAAATATATTCCAAGCCATTCGAATCATTTTCTGTTAGGGCCAAAACCGCCCTTATTGTCCCTCCTCCTTTGTTTTACTATTTAAATGTGTATTTACTAAAATTAAACCTTTCCTAAGCACCTGTTTGTTCGGGATGGATTAGCCTTCCCCGTAAAAGGCGCGTGATTTTGGCACAGAAACGGATTCACCCGTTTCGGTCGGCGCCCCTTTTGTCTGTTGTGACTTGAGAACCACTCGAAACGGATTTATCCGTTTCGTTCAGCGCACCTTGTCACTTTTTTTCCTATGAAAGCGGTTCTATCCCTTTCTGTTTGGAGCTAAAGTAATAGTCCACCACGGCAGAGCCCCGCATTACCGCGGTAAGGTAGATACTCGGGAGAGGTCGCCTTGTATCTCAGAGGCACATTGGACACCTGTTTAAGGCACAGGATGTCATCAAAGATAATACTCACGGATAAGATGAGCCATTCAATGCTATATTTTTATACCCCTAATGGACTTTGGCTAACGCGAGCCGATGGCCATCGAGAGATTTTCGCGCCATCTTGAACGAAAGTTAAACAGTGTTGCACCTTTTTTCTATTGGCCTTTGTGAAACGGGGGGACTCAGAAAAACACAATCCGTTTCGTGGGCCCGCTTTCGTTTTACTCGTGGACCGAAAGGTTTTACCGCGATTCAGCGACCTTGGCAATTTTTCCAAAAACGGTTTGTTTCGTTTGGAGCAGGGAAGTTAGCCACTTAATTACCCCCCGCTTTTCCCGGGAAGGGCTTGATATCTTCGCCCTGATTCAGAGGCCCGTTGGAAAAACCATCTTTTTAAAGGGGTACTTTGATGTCATACACTCATCAGCACGGTATGCTAACACCTTGAGTTAAGCCTTGTGTTCATCTTAGCTTCGGATCCCGGTCCATACGGTGGCAACAAGAGTTGCCGATAACCGGCAACTCTAGCGCATGTTCCAAAAGATCCTACTGGGCCCAACCACAAACGACAATGAGTGAACACAGCAGTTGGGAATCCCAATGTAACACAGGGATTAGAAATAGGGCTATTAATTTTTTAAAATCTGATCCCTTAAAAAATATCAAATTTGTTTAACTGTTTAAATGTGTGTGTCTTAAAATTCATTTCAATATTGTTTTTATTTTAATAAAGAACAACACAATGTGCAAAACGTCGCGTCGTGCCAAGAATTTACCTTTTTATTTTCATTTTATCAACCTAAACCCAGTGATAAACCATAACGTTGCAAAGGAGGGATAAATATTAAGTCAGTTTTTAATAAAATATCAATTTATTTACAACAAATAAATAGAATTTGTTAACAATATGTACATCTTTACTTTACTAATATTTCCTATTTCAGGCTATTTCATTATTAACTAGACTTACTGGTATCAGCATTTAAGAAAGAAAACGATAAAGTTTCTGATTTACTGTCTTGAATATTCTCGTCTTCAGATTTAGCCACTGCATATACAGTATAAGGTTTTTTTAGGACCTGATGAACACCATGGTGACAGTCAATTTTAATATTATATTTTTTGTGATGCAAAAGTTTTTGAACAAAAAATCTACAAAAACAAAAATCACAGAATAAATGACAATAGCTACAAAATATACAGTTTGTGTTACGAAGATTAAATATATTAATTTAAGTAAATTTAAATTGACATAATAAAATAAAACTGGTCTACATACAGAGCTGTCGGTAATTGATTTAAAATAATTAAAAAGTCGTATTTAATTACTTCTCAGTAATTGGATTACTTCAATTCAATTACACTTCAGAAAAGGTAATTGTATTTGGATTATTATTTATTAGGATAATGTTAACGTAATTGGTAATTGATTTTCACAAATCCCAAGTAATTCAATTACTTATAAAGTAATTGAATTACTTAGAAATAATTCAATTACCTAATAAATAATTGAATTACTATGAAAAACGCAATTACCTTTCTTTATGGAAAAACTGCCGGAATTTGGCCAGCCAGAAAGAGCATCTTAAAACACGGCGGGCCCTTTCACCGTTTTTATACTTTTTTTTTGTGGAAAAATCTGTTAATGTTTGGGGTAGTATAGAAAGAAATTTGTATTTTAGAGTCATTTAATGTTTAACTTGCCGAGAAAGCAGTTTGTATAGTGTGACGTGCGTGTGTGATGCATATTAGTATGAATATTTTATTTGTTTAATGTATCATGTTTAATAAATGTGGTAATTTATATAAAGTAATGGGTAAAATATTCAATTACTTTTAGTTTTAATTGATAATTGACTTTTAACAAACATGTTGGTAATTGGCAATTGTAATTGAATTACTTTTTAAAAGTACCTAATTGCGACAGCTCTGTCTACATATACTTAAAATTAGCTTTAAAGTAATCCTAATATAATCCCGATAACACAAAAACCTTGTATGTATAATGTATAAATGTACATGGTGTTTCATTAAAAACTTTAAATAATTAGTCTTTACTAGGTAATATTAATATTTAAGGCATTTTTTATTTGTAATTCTTTTATTTAAAGTAGTTTTTACCCTCCGATTTTAAAATTATGAACTGGTAAGATTTTAAAAAGTGTCTTAGTGGGGTATTCTAGTCTAGAAAGTTAAAAAAACGATTTTTTTTTATATTTCAATAGTTTAGATACTCAAGAATATTACCTTATAAGGATTTTTCGAAATTCAAATTATTTTAAAAGTTATAGCCATTTTAGTGGTCCGAAAAGCCATGGGTTTGTTGTTCGGCGCAATGAAGCTAGACTCGAACGTTCCGAGTTTCGAGCTTCAAAAGAAGGCAAGATAACTTTAATGCAACTACTCACCTATTTAACTCATGTATATGTGGATGAGCCAAATACTCCTCTATATCCATCCACTGACATTCAGCGATTTCTCTTTCGCATTTCTGTATATCTTCAGTTAAAGCCTTAAGATTAACCACAACATAAATGTCTGAACATCCGAACATACCATAGTGTGTTTGTCGTAAAGTCAGTATAGATTCAAACTGAGCGCTGATACCCGTTTCTTCATATACTTCACGAATTGCAGCATCAACCAGATTTTCACCTTTAAAATAATTTAGTCACAGAGATATTTAGCCTAATAAAGATTTTTACATTTTTATTATATACATGGTTATATTAAGTATATGGAAAGTAATATAAACCAAATAGCTATTTTCGATGCATGTTGTGAAATAGTAATGTTTTAGGCACGCGATGTGATAATCAACATCGAGTGCCTAAAACACTGATTTTGCAACTTGTATTGAACAAGATTTTTCGTAAAATCTATGTGTTATTAATTTTATTTAAAAAAAAGTTTATTGATGATCCCCATAATATTTAAATTACCATACACAAGGTGGCTATTTCTTGCTAAGCATTGGTTGCAAAAATTAATTTTGTCGAATGTCACAATTTGTCGGTTAAAGTGGTAAAAGTATTATTTTCTATACGAATATAATAACGATAATACGATAACGAATCTGAAAACTCCGATATAAAAAACGATACAGAAGCTGCTTTACACATGCAAATTTCTCAGAAATCGAAGAAATTGTATCAGAATGTCTCTCCGGTAGCGTAGTGGTCAGAGTTTCAGTTCGCCACCCCGGCGATCCGGGTTTTCCAGCCGGAGAGACATTTTTAGGTAGTAGTTATTTAAGATAACGTCCGTGGTGGCACTACCGCGTTGTCTAAAAGGTGCTGTGAAATGCAACATTTGCATGTTTCAGTGCTTGGACAACGTTGACGGAACTGGGAAGGAATGGGTTAATCACCGGAAAACCCGACACTCACGGTACTTTGGTATTTAGGAATATAAAGTTTGTCCAAGCTAACATTTTTAGGTTGGCAATGCGAATATCCCTACATATTAATAAATTTTGTTTTTCAGATTTAAGTTGGCTGATATAAGAATTTTAGTCAGGACCGTACTGAGGTAAGGGAGTTTAAAAATTTTAATATCTTAAAAAAAATGTTGTTAGATTACAATAACTAAATTATATACATACTATAATTTATATACATATACAGGGTGATTCATGAGGAAATGTCAATACTTCAGGTATGTAGTCAGGGTCCAAAAATAAACATAAAAGTCTATACAAATATGGGTCCGCAAGGCCTTCGTTTCGAGATACAGGGTGTTCACCACAGAGCTGACATCTGCTAAGAAGTAAATGGTGGAATTTTTAAAAATTATAAAACATAGCTTATGTTTTGCGAACATAATTTAGAAATAATAATTTTATTAAAAACTAAAATACATATTGTTTAATTATACATTTTGTTTAATTTTTTTTAAATTTTGCTATAATAAAATCAGATGCGTCGTAATTTTTTTAAATCCAAATATCTCGAAAATGGTTGCTCATATCAATTTTTAACAGGTGTACCTTTTTGATGTAAAAATGACAAAACAATTATTTAACCTACCTAAAAATGTAATACAGAGCCGTACCAAAAAGTTATGATTGTTCA